>JAULBS010035779.1:0-10123 GCA_032355785.1 Symmetromphalus regularis
GAGATTAAAAATCCCATGCCTCGACTGAGATTTGATCTCAGTACCTACCAACCTCAAGTCCGATAGCTTAACCACTGTGCTACGGAGGCCGATAACCACTGCGCTACCAGAACAGGTAAAAAAATGCTGACCAACGCATTTCTGTATATTTTATGCCTGGCTAGATACCTGAACCAAAATGTTAACAACACGCTATCTCGTAACAAAACATTTCATTCAACGGAACAAAACTTGACATTTAACGATACTAGAACTCTGTTAAATTAGAGATTTCACGCCTTATTAACTTTCAAGCAGAAGTCGAGAGTTACACCACACCATTTTCACAACTTCAGTGCAGACGTTAACTGTTAATTCCATCTACCACCGGAACTGCCTCGTTGTGAATCTTTTTACCTTGAAAATGTACTTCCGGTTACCACCTCGAACATTCTAGAGTAATCACCGAACTGCCAATTGATTTTTCTATAGAGTTCTATTGTTATTTCCACTTTTTGCAGGAAGCAGTGAAAACAAGGTGCAGATTGAAATAATTAAACAATACGTATAATGTTATAAGTTTATTGTTTATGTGGTGGTATCCTGGGTTTGATAATCGACTGGTTTCTGTTATTATATTATTCAAATCATTGGCAAAGTTGCACTGGTGGTGTTTGTATTTATTTTCGTGCGTATACCCATTTAAAAAGTAAAGTTTATTTTATTTAACGACGCCTCTAGAGCACATAGATTTTTATCTTACCATCGGTTATTGGACGTGAATCATATGGTCATTCTGACATATGTATTTTGAGGAATCCCGCTGCCGCCACATAGGCTACTCTTTGCGATAAGCAACAAGGGGTCTTTTATAAGCACCGTCCCACAGATAGGACAACACATACCACGGCCTTTGATGAACCAGTTGTGGACCACTGGCTGGAACTGAAAATAGCCCAAACTGCAAATGGGTCCACTGAGAAGGATCGATCGGTTAGTTAGGAACAAAATAGCGTGAAGACAGTTAAGTTTGTTGAATTAATAATAATAAAACCTATTGGGTTAGTTTGCTTAATTTCAATGCACGCAGCGCCGTAGGGACCATCGTCTCCCTTGCATTGTCACAGTTTAGTCATGCATTGATATAATATTATATATTCGAGGATTCACCTACACTCCAGTCCAACTTACATAACATAACAGGCCCGTAGGAGCTAGAGGGGTAGTGGGTTCTGAGCCCTTTACCCCCTTTTTTCGTCAGTTTTTAATATGATTAAACATGTCTCAGGTAATAAGCTGAAAACACGCCAGAATCGCTATAAAGGGAGTTAATATTTTATTTTTTTCATTATGGGACTTCACGACTGAGTCGGTGGCGGTTTCGCACAACCATTTTATACACTCATAAAAATGAGCCCCACCCCCTCCCCCTCGCCACACGCACACGTTGGAAACCCATCCTACGTCACTGCATGAAAAAAAACAACTTTTAGAATAAAACGGAGAAAAATCGAATTAGCCTAAAAAAAATAATGTTGACATTGTTATTGGTTTTTTTTTTAAAAGTGAAATGTATTATTATTTTTAAAAATTATTTTATAGAGAAATGAAAGTATCCCCTTAGCCCAGCCACATAAGAAATTTCATGTACAGCATCGATTAGCAATTGAATTCTCACTTGCGGACGGGGAGGGGGGGTAAGAGTGGGGGGGACGCCTATGTAAATATCCCCCCCCCAGTTGCTTCGAAAAACTGAAATTAAAATGCCTAAGTAATAATTTTTACTAATATTTCTCTTTATTGTATCAATGTAACACTTACCCATGTTGTCTTAGCGCAAATATAGTCATACTGAAGTACACGAGGGGTCTATAATGGTCTGACATATGTCTTTAGAGGAAATAGGCTGCCGCCACATAGGCTACTCCTTCCGATAAGCAGCAAGGGATCTTTTATATGCATCGTCCCACAGACAGGACAGAACATACCACGGCCTTTTATAAACCAGTTGTGGACTACTGGCTGGAACGGAAAATAGCCCAAACTGCAAATGGGTCCTCTGAGAAGGATCGATCCGACGACTGACCGGTTCACATGTAGACACGCTACCGTTTGTGCTAGATTCCGCTCCCTACGTTATAGTGAATCTCCAAAGGAATCGATTAAACAAATTTTATGCTTGATTTATTGATTGTCTGATTGTTTAACAACCCCCAACCAAACATGTGTAAATAGTATCTTCAAACAGTCCTTTGCATAACAGCATGACAATGTCAACGTTTTTTTTTATCCTTCAGTAATCTAGTAGGAGTTTCAGGGGTGTCCAGGGGGGTCAGGACCCCCTTTTCTCGATTTTATTGCCTTTTATCGAATGGAAGGACGCGAAAATTAAAAAAAATTCTCCTTTTCTATCAACTCACCACTTTAGGACTCCCCCCCCCTTTCAGAAATCCACATTTGGACCCCGCACCCACCTTTCAGAAATCCAACATTCGCGCCTTTAATTACTCGTGGAATCTATTCGTAAGTAAATTAAACTGTACACAAAATATTCACCACTGCCCATTAATCCATTGACTACAAACGCAACAGAATTCATTGTGTTTGGTTTTTAGATCGATCGACACGACGGAAATGGATTTTAGTACTCTTTCGTTCTCTTCAAACACTTCCGGTTGTAAGTCTCTGAGGTAAAGAAAACATGTTTATCTTCTTTACCAAACAATAGAGAAACGGTTCATCAAGATATAAAACTCGTAATAATACAACTGAAAAAAAATTCATTGAAAATAGATTTTAAATATACACTTTAGATAATTACCGGTGACAAAGGGTTAGCAAAGCGTTTAATCTTTCCAGTCAGGATATTTTGTCTGTCCTATTCTACGTTTTTGTTTCCACGCCAAGGTTAATGTATTTAAAACTACCCATATAATCCAGGCGCGGATGCAGGATTTCTGAAAAGGGCAGGGGGGGGGGGCGGCGTCCAAATGTGATGGGTGAACAGGACTGAGGAAAAATCGTTAATTTTCACGTCCTTCCACTCTGAAAATATATATTAAAAATTTAGAAAATCCGAGAAACGTGTGTCCGGACCCCCTGAACCCTCCTCTAGATCCGCTACTGTAATCCTACCTTCCCATATTAAACCTTCCCATATATGGCTATTAATATAGCTACCCGGGCCTGTAGGAACGACTTTGGGAACTGGGCATAACACTGGGCTTGGTGGCTCACTGGTTATGCTGCCGGTCTTACAGCTGGTACGTACTGGGATCAAATCTCAGTAGAGGCATGCAATTTTTTATCTCGATACCGGTGTAGCAGGAAATCACACACTGTAAATCAGAAACCCCTACTTGTGATTTCCTAGGAAATCGCTAAACCCCATGGCCATAGTATATGGGTTAGTGTTAGGGTTAGGGGTGCGATTTCAGTGGGGGGGGGGGAGGTGTGTTTCCTAGGAAATTGCATGTGGGGTTTATGACTTCCAGGGGGTTGTAATTAACTGCTACACCTGCTCCAACCCAGAGTGAGTGCTCAGCAAAGGCTCAGTTGATAGGTGTAAGCCACTTACACCGACCAGTGATCCACAACTGGTTTATTAAGGGCGTGGTATGTACTATCCTGTCTATGGAATAGCGCATACAAAATATCCTTTGCTGCTAATCGGAAAGAGTAGCCTGGCTGGCGATACGGGGTTTTCTCTGAATAAAAAACCCAATGAGTCGCAGTATACCACATGTCAGACATCTAATAGCCACTGAATAAACAATGTGCTAGGGTGTCGTTAAACAACCAATCCTTTCCATATCTGCTTATTGTCAGTAAAGTTTGTTTTATTTAACGACGCCTCTAGAGCACATAGATTTTTTTTATCTCGTCATCGGCTATTGGACGTCAAACATATGGTCATTCTGACATATGTTTAGAAGAAACCCGCTGCCACCACATAGGCATATTGGATGATGCGAGTGATATATATTTTGGCAATTATAAATTGTTATTAGAGTTGCCCTACTTGTTTGATGACTAGTATAGGCAAACCATCAAGGAGCTCCTCTATTGTTTCTTTGTCAAAGCAATTTCGTTTTTCTATCAACAGTATTTTAAGAAACTGTGGTATTTAACTAGGAGGAAAGAGGTAATGATTTAGCTTTTGTCACTACTCCTACTCGATAAACTATTAGCCTCGGGCGTCTGGCTAGCGGATGTTTCGAACTCTTCCAATAATGATTAATATCTGAGCAAAGATTTACATTTAGAGAATTAAAATGCTTTTATAATCTGAAGAAATCTTATATAACATGGGCATTGAAACGAAATTCATATTTGGGGAGGGGTGGGGGCGTTGCTCCCGTTTCTGTACATCAAAATTTCCTTGTGAATAATTCAACGATGAATAAAAACATATTTATGACAATTATTGGCGGGGGTTATAACCCCCCCCCCCCCCGCCCCCGGCTCCAACACCCCTGTACATTATTACATTGTTTAAATTGTTAATGAGTTTATGTGTAAAATTAAAGTTTGTTTTGTTTAACGACGCCTCTACAGCACATTGATTTTTATCTTATCAGCTATTGGACGTCAAACATATGGTCATTCTGGCATGTTTTTTTAGAGGAGACCCGCTGCCGCCACATAGGCTACTCTTTCCGATAAGCAGCAAGGGGTCTTTTATATGCACTTTCTAACAGACAGGACAGCACATAGCACGGCCTTTGATGAACCGGTTGTGGACCATTGGTTGAAACGGAAAATAGCCCAAACTGAAAATGGGTCTACTGAGAAGGATCGATCCCATGATTGACCGCTTAACAGGCGGACATGCTACCGCTTGAACTACATCCCACTCCTTATAAGTAAGACTGTACATGTAAAACAAAAATAAAACGTCTTAATACAGACGGCTTTTGGTTTTAATGGCTTTCTCCATTTTTATTATCATTGCTTAAAGTAGCTGACATTTCAGAAATTAAATGGAAATCATATACAATTACCTAATCTATAATATCCCTTTAAACACTACTAGGATTTTAAAAATCGAATTTCTTATGCTTATGACGTCAAATCGAACAAAACGAAAACCAGAATAGATAAGAATTGTATTTTTACTGGAATGAATTTTTTAGTCTAAAAATATTTCATAAAGTGCCAGAAACTTGATACCTAGAATGGAACACAAGGTATAAAATAAATTTAAAACATTTTTTGATGATTTTTTTTTAATTTAACGACACCTCTAGAGCATATTGATTTTTATCTAATCATCCGCTATTGGAAGTCAAACATATGGTAATTCTGACGTTTCTTTAAAGGAAACCTGCTGCCGCCACATAGGCTACTCTTTCTGACATATGTCTGTAGAGGATCTTTTGTATGCCCTTTCCCATATATAGCACAGCACATGCCAAGGCTTCTGATGAACCAGTTGTGGACCACCGGATGGAACGAAAAATAGCCCAAACTGCAAATGGGTCTACAGAGAACTTTTCAGGAAAACGATTGGTTGTTCAACGACACATCAGCACGTTGTAATCAGCGGTTATCAGTTGTCAGATATATGGTGCTTTGTTAGGCATAGTCTGTAGAGGAAACCCGCTACCGCCACATAGGCTAGTCTTGGTGATTAGTAGCAAGATATTTGTTCCACAGACAGGATAGCACATACCATAGCCGTTGATAAACCAATTGTAGACAATGACCTATTAACCCATGACCGAGGCCCTTGGGCTTAGGTTCTTCTGGCAGCGGGATGGTCCACCCACCCCCTTTTGGACAAGGGAGGGTTCCGACCTTCCCCCCTCCCCACACTTTCAGGTACGGATTTTCGTCCTTGGCCGCGTTAGCGTGGCGGCAACGGGTTTCGTGTCTCCTACTAACACTAACCTCTGTCCCGGACGTAAATCACACTTCTGATGTCTAAATATTTTTGATTGAAACAATTTGAATTGCTTTTAAGAAACAAATGGATTAGACACAAGTTTTCCAGCTTACTAAGCCTTCTCCGTAATAGATACGTCATACACGACAGTGAAGTGTTACATTTATGCAATATAAAATATGAACAAAAATAAACAAAACAAAATAAATATTTATGAAAGAAAGAAAGAAAGAAAGAAAAGAAAAGAAAGAGAGAAAAAAGAGGGGAAACATCTGTTATCTATTTTCCATAATTTGGCAGCTGATTTTTTAAAACAAAATACAAGGTATCGCAATTTAATAACGTTTTAGAAAATTACTACACTATTTACAAATAAAGAAAAAGGTTTTGTATCATTTAGATATTTTTGTACTTGAAAACATATTTCTTCATTATCTTCATCATTTAGAACACTGTTACCATTTAAAATCAATTGTAAATTTATTTTAGTTGCAAATTATTTTTTCACGAACGCACAGTTATCCGTGCATTATCTAGGATACACTCGGCCATTGTGGGTTCTTTCAATAGTCGACAATTAACCTGTATTCTCCATTACAGATATCACAGGAAGCTAATCTGTGTGCCCAGGACAGCGTGCTTGAACCTTAATTGGATATAAACACGCAAATAAATACAATCAACCAACAGCCGAAAGAGTCCACAATTCTACAACCTCTTAAGTGTCGTTCACACCTGTCGACATTTTCCTATCTGCCAGCATGAACCATCAAATTAAGATCTTTATAATTTTCTTGACGGAAACGTGTTTTTTTTTTTTATCCAATCATCATTTAACCCACGGCGAAGCCATACGAAACTGAATCGATAATTTCCGCCAAAATCCACAGGCCCATACCTTTTAATTCTATCTGTGCGTTGGTTATTATTCAATCCCGGCATACTATTTTCCTGCATGTTTATTGTTTTGCAACGATTTATCTCCAGGGAAGGCCACTATCCATTTCACAGTTGAGCTGGACATCAAATCTTCATTTACCGCTCCGACAGATCCAAGGGATGCCGAAGTCAAACTAGGTCTTCAGGCCAAACAGAATTCCACGCCAGCATGTTTTAATGATCGTTTCCTGAACAAGTTATTTTATGGATGAACAGAATGTGTCAACCGTGTTTGTTTTTTTGTGACTGAGAAAAAAAGGAATTTGTAGGAGATATGCAGATTTAAGTTTTGTAACCAGTATTGGCAGGTGGAGTAAATAGCGGTGGTGATGAAATATATAGTGTATGACCTATAACATAAATGTGCTTTAACAACTGTTGCTTATGTTTGTTTGTATCTAATGTCTAGCCTATGTGTCACTAAAAGTAAAGTTTGTTTTATTTAACGACGCCTCTAGAGCACATTGATTTTTATCTTATCATCAGCTATTGGACGTCAATCATATAAAGTAAAGTTTGTTTTATTTAACGACGCCTCTAGAGCACATTGATTTTTATCTTATCATCGGCTATTGGACGTCAATCATATAAAGTAAAGTTTGTTTTATTTAACGACGCCTCTAGAACACATTGATTTTTATCTTATCATCAGCTATTGGACGTCAATAATATGGTCATTCTGACATATGTCTTTTAGAGGAAACCCGCTACCGCCACATAGACAACTCTTTTCGATAAGTAGCAAGGGATCTTTTATATGCACGTTCCTACAGACAGTGCAGCACATGCCATGACCTTTGATGAACACGTTGTGGAGCACTGGTTGGATCGGGAAATCTATGTGGCAGTAATGATTGCGTTAAATACAATAAACTCGAACAGCCTCATATTGAAGAAATGCGGTGCAGTGTCGTCAAGCCAGGGCCTGCGTAACTGAGGAGGGGGGGGGGGTCAAGGGAGCATTTGCACCTCCATTAATCTGCGGTACCCTTTTTTCTGACAATATTTATATTATTACATTGTAGGCACCCTTCAAATGGCGCCCCTATTCAGTCTTGCCCCAATATTTAAACTGTAAGGACACGTTCCTTTCCGTTGTTGTGTTATTACATTTCATGTCGGTATTCCATTACAATCAAAGGCAGCTCTGATATTACAAATCAGGGCAAATCTTTATTACAATTCAAGGCAGCTCTGATATTACAAATCAGGGCAAATCTTTATTACAATTCAAGCCAGCTCTGATATTACAAATCAGGGTAAATCTTTATTACAATTCAAGGCAGCTCTGGTTATTACAAATCAGGGCAAATCTTTATTACAATTCAAAGCAGCTCTGGTTATTACAAATCAGGGCAATTCTTTATTACAATTCAAGGCAGCTCTGGTTATTACAATTCAGGGCAAATCTTTATTACAATTCAATGCAGCTCTGGTTATTACAAATCAGGGCAATTCTTTATTACAATTCGAGGCAGCTCTGGTTATTACAAATCAGGGCAATTCTTTATTACAATTCAAAGCAGCTCTGGTTATTACAAATCAGGGCAAATCTTTATTATAATTCAAGGCAGCTCTGATATTACAAATCAGGGCAAATCTTTATTATAATTCAACGCAGCTCTGGTTATTACAAATCAGGGCATTTCTTTATTACAATTCAAGGCAGCTCTGGTTATTACAAATGAGGACAAATCTTTATTACAATTTAAGTCAGCTTGTTTATTACAATTCAAGGCAGTTTTAATTATAATTCAAACTCTACTGGGTGGGGAATTTAAATAATACGTTTTAAAGAAATCGTCCGATTAAAAAAAATAGTACGCTTAAAAACTATTTTAGTTTATTTCAATCGAAATTTCCTGATTAATAATTATGCATTCGTATCCTGGCCGTTAGCTCTTTCATTCTGAGCGTATGGTTTCTACTAATAGCAGAATGTCGATAATTGTGAACCACTATATTGGATTATGACTATTTCTGATCAACAGTAATATCCCTCAGACACCCTTAAATGTTCTTGTGTACACGGTCTGAAAATAATCTCTAGGCACGCTTAATTTGCACCACTCGTATCTACACCCCCGTTCTTCTAAATGTTCACTTCATGAGTATGAGCTTCCGGTTTATCGAGACATCTATTTCCGGTGTCGCCATGTCACGATTAACTGTTTATCTTAACGTGAATTTCCTGCATTACGAATATTAAAGATAAGACTTAGAGACACGCGTCAGATAAATTTTTTTAAATATGTAGTTAGAAATAGCGGAAATTGATACTCGATACCAGTCTGCAGAGAAAACAAACACGTGAAAAATAGTTCCTAATCAAACGCCCAAGCATCCCGTAACTCGGGCAACCAGAACCGCCATGCTTCGCGCGTGCTCATGTTGGCGCATTTGGCGTATGTAGTGCGTTACTCGGACTATATTTATCATTTAGCCGATAATTTTCGGAGGCAGATTTCTTCATAAAATAGATGATCGATCACCAGTGTTGACTAGAATAACTCACACAGAACCCACTACGTTGGAAATTCCCACTGTCATGTTTGCCTAGTTTTTCCGTCTGGGTCGATGGCGGGCGGAACCAGTCGATAAATCTAACCGGTAATGTCTAAACAGATAAGGCACGGTTTGGATGCAGCAGTTATATTTATATGATATAAAGATAACATTTATTTATCCTTTTTCTTTGCGGAACTAATTAACTTGTACAAATTAATTCCAAGTTGCGTTTGCTTAAAGATATTGATCCTAGTTACAAAATTGTCAAATAGTCCGATGGTTGGTTGTATTTGTTTTCGTGCTTATATCCAATTAAGGTTCAAGAACGCTGTCCTGGGCACACAGTTCAGCTTCCCGTGCTGTCTGTAATGGAGAATACGCGGTTAACTGTCGACTCTTCAAAAAATATCTCACGAGAGCCGAAGGTGTCTTATATAATGCACGGACAGCTGTGCGTTCGTGAAACATAACCCACAACTAGAACAATAGTGAGACGTCTGTCTAGGACAGAGGTCAGTTGTTGTAGGAGAGACTCTAATGCGGCTACTCTTATCGATATCTTTAATATGCACTATCCCACAGACAGGATAGCACATACCACGACCTTTGACAAACCAGTTGTGGACCACTAGTTGGTGTAAGTGGTTTACATCTACCCACTGAGCCTTGCAGAGCCGATACTGAAATTGTATATGCATCTTTGCACATACAAGACAACACATACCACGGTCATTGTTATACTAGTCGTGTAACACTACCTAAAACCAGAAATAACCCTAGGGGTCCTTTGAGAGCGATCGATCCGACGAC
>JAULBS010035790.1:0-10486 GCA_032355785.1 Symmetromphalus regularis
TCACAAGCTTTCATTTTCACAAATCTTTGTGGGGTCAGTATTCAGATTATAAACAAATATTCATTTAGAATTTTTTTCGAAGAGTAATAAATTGCACAAAGTATTTTTTTAAATGTGGGAACCACTTAAAATTTTTATATCCTATTTTCACATACAGAATTCCATGGAAACCAGGCTTCACCCAGCTTTACAGTAACGTAAATGTTAAACAATTATATAAAATCTGAATCTAGGGTCACTGAGACATCCTACATTATTGAATCATCTACATTATTGTATAATTATGTAATAAAATGTTTCACATTGTTATTGTTATTTTATTATTATATTGTTATATAATTAACTTGAGCTTGTATTGCAGGGTTGGGATCTAGCTAGTAGAGCATTTACCAAAGGTGCTTTGTTCAAATCTCTGGGTGAATCCATTCTCTGATTGGAATTTTTCTCCCACTTCAACCTATGCCCAGCAACTAGCATATCAAAATCCACGTAATGTGATATCCTGACTGGAAAAGAACAAAAAAAATGAAGATTCTTTGATGCTAATAGAAAAAAGTAGTATGTTCATTCTGATGATTGTCAAAATTACTACGCTTGATATCATTAGCCAATAATTAATAAATCAATGTGTTCTAGTGATGTTGTATAAAAAAAAAAATCAACACAATACATATTGTTCAAAAAACTGTAGGTAACTATTTATGATGATGGCAGTGATTGGCCAAGTAAAAACAATGTGACATTGCCGTGAAACGTATATATCAGGATATAGTGGTGTAGTCAAACCAGACCCAGATAGCCAGCAAGACTAGAAGTTATGAAATTAAAGGCACAGTCCAATGGAATTTAAGGGTCTTTGTGCTCTAAATATTGATTATGAATGAAACTTACATGTTTGTTATACTAGATCTCATTTTCATATGACGCAAGACATTTTAACTGAACCATAGTATAGGGAAGTCCATGTTGAGTTAATCAATTTTTTTTTCGCCTTTATAGATTTCAAGATCAGAACACGGGGTGAAATAAATTTGTATGAAATATTTTTACAGCCGCAAAAAATATTCAGAATTTTAAAATAATAGCTAACGGGGGAATACCCATCATGTGACTCGAAATATATATGTCACCCCTTCAGCAGGAAAAATAATGTTATTTTTTTCTATTCATTTGTCCGTGAGCATAATTATTATTTTTTAAATATTTATAATAAGCAAGATGTGGTGGTTATGTAATTAGTTGAATGAAGTATTTCTATGGACAAATCAAATGTTTATATTTAAAATTAATTCTTTGTTTGGAAATTAATTAGGTCAAGGGTCCGTAGGAGTATGCATTTAAGCTTATGATTATTGTATTTATTAATATGTAAAAGGACTATTTTTCTAAACGCAAGGAACATCCATGGCATACTCCAGATCAAACATCCAATTAAGAACAAGCCAGTTTTTAATATGGTTATAAATGTCACAGGTAATAAGCCGAAAACATGTCAGAATCACTATAAAGGAAGTTAATATTTTAAAATTTTCCTATGGCACAAGGTTTTGCACAACACATTTTATACACCCATAAAAATCAGTCCAACTCTGAAAATCTGTCCAACATTACTGAAGAATTTGGATGTATTTTGTCCAGTATCTTTTGTGTGATGCCTATACTAAATCTGCCAAATATCTTTAACACCATTGATATTGCCCACTGATGTCCCACAATGACTGTTGTGCAAATACACATTAAGTATATTGACAATGTAAACTTCCAGTGTAACATTAAATTCCAAAATGGTTTCAATCATGGTGGCAATTTTCAGTTTCAACAATAAGGGAAACTATAGCAGAAAAGTATTGAATAGCTAAAGGCGTTTTATTACTAAAAAAATATGTTTAATGTGTAAAAATATTTAAGTGTCATACTTGCACAGGGAGGCAATCCTCCCAACAAATGTTTTTGTATTGCATTTAAGAGCAGTTTTAATCAACTTCTGAAAAACATAAAATTTCATAAAGTCCTTGTAACATGTGTCCAACATTGCATCTTGTGTGAAATACCAGGTATTTTCAAACAATATAAAACTACACCACTGCTTTGATAGATGTCATTCCAGCCAGTGGTCCACAACTGAATTAACAAAGACTGTGGTATGTCCTGTCTGTGGGAAAGTGCATATAAAAGATACCTTTCTACTAACTGGAAAGAGAAGCTCATGTAGCTAGTTTTCTCAGAAGACCGTGATTAACAAACACCTAGTAACGTGCTGGGGTGTGTTAGTCCTTTTTAAAATCAGTTTTAAGTTTTCCATCTAAAATACTTACTTTTAAAGTTATATAACATTGAGTGATAACTACACAAATACAACCACACTGTTGTATGTTATATTCCTGTTATATTCCTACATTTTAGGTTCTCACAGCTTTTTATTTAAAATTGTTATGAAGAGTGCCTCTTTAGCGGCAAATGATTTTGATACAAAGTCTTGAATTGGACATCACACTAAAGGAGTAAAATTTCCACATGACCATTAGCACATTTAAAATAGTCATCAATGCTATAAAATTATACTGCAATTGTGCTAATACTTAACATTACACTACAAAGATTATTTTTTCCTGCACTCAGCCTTTTGAAATAGATTTTGAAATCAAAATGGCTGAAGAAAAAATGTACAGAATTTGTAGCAAAATATTTTTCTAAGTATTGTTGTATTTATGTGGTTTATTACAAAAATAGATGCCCTATACCACAATACCATTTGCTTCATATTGTGTTGCATTTTCAACATTTCAGTATAGTGGAGATCCCCTAAAGAGATATCCGACTGTTATTACTGGGAGAGAATGTATGCAACATGTTGAGAAATAACAATGTTGTTTTTTTCAAACTTTATTTACACAATCAAATTTACAATCTTGCACCAAAACATTGATGTCAAATACACAACATGCAGTCTCTAAAAAGCTGGAAAATTCACAATGTTCACAGGTCTCTCTCTAACCTCACCAGTAAGAGCAAGTCTGATTAGCAATGGATAAAATAAATCTTATGGTCTGATACTCGTATTATTTTCTTTTAAATATTGTAGCCATCCACAATTTTGTACAACATATGACATTTTTATCACACAGAAAGAAATACTTCTCAAACCATTCCAGCATTTTTGTGTTTTGAGAACACAATTTATAAAATAAAACACTACTTGTGTAATGTGTATTTAATTTCATGTACATACAAAACTGAACAAGAACTTTGTAGGTTGTCTTATTTCCTCTTATATTCTTCATATACATATCATTCGCTTGAAAAAATATGCACATCAGTTTAGAAATTTAGAACATTCAAAGCAATATTGATGAAACAAATACAGGAAGAAATCTTTAATTACCATAAGTTCCTTAAAGGTGCACTACCAAAGTAGCACAAGGTGACGGTGCTCCATTAAGAATTGAAAAAGGTGTTTATTTGGGAGATGGGGAATTTTAATCCAATTTTTAAATAATTATTATTTATTCATTTTTGATAATTAAATTTTTGATGGGTTTTTTTCAAACATTTTATATTGTTAAAAGTTTGTTGTCATGCTTTAATGTTTAAAACAAGATTCCTTTAAATGACCTCACAATTTAGTTTTTCTTGAATGATCTGTTATAAGTTTGTGCCATTTACTGTATTTACACCAAGTACACTGAACATGCATAAGATAAACATGTATCATTATCTGATGCATTCCAAAACATACCATTATTAAGAATTGAAAAAGGTGTTTATTTGGGAGATGGGGAGGCAGGTGTTAGAATTTTAATCCAATTTTTTTTTTTTTTTTTTTTGGTAATTATTATTATTTTTTTTCAAACATTTTATATTGTTAAAAGTTTGTTGCCATGCTTCAATGTTTAATCAAGATTCCTTTAAATGACCTCACAATTTAGTTTTTCTTGAATGATCTGTTATAAGTTTGTGTCATTTACTGTATTTACACCAAGCATACTGAATATAAGATAAATATGTATCATTATCCGATGCATTCCAAAACACACCATAAACTCAATTAAATAACTAATATTCAGCTGATATGTACATAATCGTTAGCTATAAACAATGAAAACATATTTATAATGATTAACAATATATAGTGAAAAATTTCCATATTTTGACCCATTCCATGTCAAACTTCAGACTAACAAAGTAATGTTATGAAAATCCTCCTCGTAACTTTCTGATTAAACAATCCAACCACAATGCTCTCAAACGTAAAATAGGAAAACCTGGTTAACTTTTCTTGCAATCACTGATTTTCGTTGTTCAGTTACCTTCAAGATGAAGTGTGGAACGGGTCAATTAATTGCTTTATTATATTGATGAATATAGACCTCCAAAACATCAAATGATATATCACATAACACGGTTTCAAAATTCAGCACGTCACACATAATTATAGGCAATGATTCCAACCGAATTGTCATTACAAACTTAATGTAACTTCATGTTACAAAGTTATTGTCACAAACTTTAACGATTCATGTAATAAATTTGTAGTCACAAACCTAGGCAATTGACTAAATAAAAAGCATGTCCAATTGTCATCCACCTTGGCAATAAGTGTTTTTGAGATCCCCGCCACCACCAAGTGTTCATTTCTTCGTTTCTCAGGTAAAAACAAACTGCTTAAAACACAGAAAAGCCATATTGTTTTAATTTGTCAAAATGTCAAGAAATCTCAAACACAGGAATGTTCTTGTCTGATGTGTCCACATTGCAGAATGTTATTTTCTAGTAGTTCATAAACATAATACAAACTGCCTATAACAAGAATGTACATCAACCACAAATAAAGACAGCCAAGGGTGCAGGGGAAAGTCTCTAGTTAATCACAATGTTTCTCAGTTTTTCTAATTTCATGATCCATTTTTCTTCTTCTGGTTTTCACTAGGATGCATAAGAACCCTGAAACTTGTCATTTTCCTATCACTGGAAAATACAAACTGAAATCCTGATCATTCACAAATTTAAAAACACAAAACAGGATTATCTTCTCTATCTAATCCTGATCTGTGTCATCCCCACCAGCCGAGTAGTGTGGACTTGTTGGAGAATACTTCGGTGTTTCAGGGGTGTACGTCGGACTTCCCGGAGAATACTTTGGGCTGGTTGGTGTGTAAGTAGGACTTGTCGGTGAGTACTGAGGACTTGCTGGGGAATACTGTGGACTTGTTGGAGAATAAGTAGGACTAGTCGGGGAATATGCTGGACTAGAAGGAGAGTACGATGGGGAGGTTGGGGAATACTGGGGTGACGACGGGCTGTACTGAGGGGAGGATGGGCTGTATTGAGGAGATGATGGACTGTAATCCGGTGATGAAGGGCTGTAACGAGGGGATGTTGGGGTATAAGTTGGTGAAGCAGGCGAGTACTTTGGACTGCTCGGGGAATATGATGGGCTTGTTGGCGAGTACTTCGGCGAGGAAGGACTGTATCGGGGAGAACTTGGGGAATATGAAGGACTTGCTGGTGAGTACGATGGACTTGAAGGGCTGTATTTGGGGCTGCTGGGGGAGTAGCTGGGGCTACTGGGGCTGTAACTTGGAGATGCTGGACTATGAGAAGGACTCGTTGGACTGTATGACGGTGACGTCGGACTGTATGAAGGACTGGCTGGGGAGTATGAAGGCGAGGTGGGGGAATACGAGGGAGAGGTTGGACTGTAGTTGGGAGAGCTGGGAGAGTAACTTGGGCTGGTTGGGCTGTAGCTTGGGCTTGTTGGCGAATATGATGGACTAGTAGGGGAATATGATGGACTTGTTGGAGAGTAAGAAGGAGATGTTGGACTGTAGGATGGGGACGTTGGACTGTAAGAAGGAGAAGTTGGCGAGTATGACGGACTGGTTGGAGAGTAGGATGGGGAGGTGGGGGAATAAGACGGGGAGGTTGGGCTATACGAGGGAGATGTTGGACTGTAGGAAGGCGATGTTGGGCTATACGATGGTGACGTCGGGCTGTATGATGGACTTGTTGGAGAATATGATGGTGACGTCGGGCTGTATTTTGGAGATGTTGGAGAATAGCCTGGACTTGTTGGCGAGTATGATGGACTCGTTGGCGAATAGCCTGGACTTTGTGGTGTCATAGCTGGTGAGCTTGGCAGGTATGAAGGTGAGGCCGGCGAGTAGCTTGGTGACATTGCTCCTCGAGGGCTGGGGATGTATGGACTGGTTGGTGATCCCGGCGACCCTGGCTGGGGTGACCACGCAGGACTGTAGCCAGGACTGTATCCGCTCTCGCTGGCAGTAGAAGGAGAAAAGCCTGCCTGACCTGGAGTCATTCCACTGCCTACCCCAGGTGACCAGGCACTCGGGTAGGCTGGTGTAGCACCCTGGTTCCATGGTGTCATCTGTGGCGACATGCCACTCACTGGACTGCCCACAGCGCCAAAGAACATCCCAGTACCAGCTCCTACAAAGATAAATATTTATTTTTAAATATAAATATTCAAGCCATGTGCAGACAGTCTAAACCTCATTACCATACTGCACTACATAACCAGCCCTATCAAGAGACTATTTAGGGAATTTTGATATATTTTAAATGCATAAACCATGGAGAAAATGCAGGAAATCAAGCTATACAATATTTAGGATATATAATTTAATTTTTAAAAGCCTGATTATTATTATTAATTTATTAATCACTGTCAAATATTTGGTCATTTTGACATGTATTCTATTATAAGCCAGCCTGGGACAGGTTTTAATCCAGTGTGTCATTACCATACTGTGGGTTGAGATTCAGATAATTATTGATACACAATATGACCAACATACCAGCCAGCATTCCAGGTCCAGTGTTGGTTGGAATCTCCATGCCGTATTTACACTTCTCTGCATCTAGGAGAAGATCAAAGCTTCCTGTACCAATCCTAGCCAACTGTCCAAGCATGATGTTTTCAGATACACCTTTCATTGGGTCAAACTCTGCATGGGCTGCTGCTTCCATCAAA
The DNA here is from genome assembly GCA_032355785.1 of Symmetromphalus regularis. NCBI lineage: Eukaryota > Metazoa > Mollusca > Gastropoda > Neomphalida > Neomphalidae > Symmetromphalus > Symmetromphalus regularis. The sequence goes on from JAULBS010035790.1 coordinate 6,992, forward strand.
ATATCAACCTGCAGAAACATACTATTAAAATGACGTATCGTGATTGGAAAAAGTGGCTGGCAACTATTTAGCCTAAAAATCAAATCTCCAGGACACCTATACCCCGATAGGGTGCAGGGGCAACAACCTGATAGGGGCCCAGAAGGGCAAAGTCCCCCACCCAAAAATGATTTAGGGTATATTGGAGGCCAATTTGTTGCCTCAGTGCTCAGAAATTGAGAAGAATTTTTTTTTCATTTGTATCTACATTGAGAAACAATAGTTTTTTTTGTTATTATTGTTGATATCTTGAGACGCAGCATAAACTTTACAGGCCCATATATACATCCTGATGGTGTACAATTCCCACGCCTGTAACATCCTAGTCAACTATCTATCTGTCTCTCTCACATACACATTTTTCATAAGAAATAAGGAATTAAAAGATACTCTGCACTGCAATAATTACTTTTCATTATCAATGGAATACCAAGCAATGGATACATTTTCTTTGTTTTACAATAAAACATGATTGCAAGTTTAGTACTCTCAGAGAAAAAAAATAGAGTGATTAACATTTAAAATCACTTACGTTCATAATCAGTTTGATCATCATTGAGTACTAGGTTTCAATACAAATGTGTTAACACTTTTAAATATTAAAACAAAGTAAACGGACAACTTACAGTTTCCTCAAACGAGCACCTAGCTAGGGCTCCAGTTTCTTGTCTGTTTATGCCGTGACGGGTGATGGCCATCAGGTGACCTTTCGCAGTCATCACGTCGCACAGCAGGGCAAGATGGCGGTAGTTAACGTACGAACCATCAAAGGAAATCACATGATTCATCTCTCTCTCAATGGCTTTCCGCACAGCTTCAATTCCAAGTGTCTATAAACAAAATATTAGATATAATTATGAAAAACTAAATTTAATACATGAAGCTTAAATAGGGCTAGTGACTTTTTCAAATCTCTATGACATTAAAAGTATCATCCATATTTATTTGTGTTTTCTAATTTGTACGAACATGATTTTACACCTGCAAACATTTCCAGAACAATGTCGTGACACTGTTCTGTTGTGATAGCACTGATTCCCTATTAAAGTTAAGCTGCGTTCTCCAAATGGTCAACTTCAACAAAAGATAAATCAACTGACCAAGCAACATTAACAACAATACAACTGAAACCAGTTGCAAATCAGAACACAAACAGATATATCCTTGATTACCAAACCATGTACCTATCATGTGGGTCATTCCACAGAAAATCAGTCGGTGCTTCATGCCTGACTCCTTAGAATTACCTGATTTTTTTTTGTACATTAACTATAATATATTTAATGAAGACATGCCAAATTTTAACTTTATACTATGAATATCTTCAGTTATAGCCCCTTGATGTACCTAGGGGCAGTGTAAAATATGATAATTTATATATTGCATTAAATTTTCAGTCATGTTTGAGCTCTCATAACGTCATGACTAAAGGTGCTAGCCACATGAAATTTTCAGGGCTCAAAGATGCATTGGAGTTGTGTCCAAATTTGCAATCAGATTTATTATACATGCCTAACATTTCTCACAATCTCCATCCAAAATCTCTTTTCGTTCAGCTAAATTTGTTTTACAATCATCTTTGACCACCAATATCACAGGATCTATCTTAGTGTCAATGTTCAAACTGCACAGGTGTAATATCTGTAACCTACGCTAACAGAAGCAGGTATTGGTAGCATGCACATATAACCTGTTTTCAAGGGGCTATAACGCTGAAGATATTCATGGTATAAAGTTAAAATTTGGCATAGCCTACATTCTGACAGGGTCAGGCATGAAATTTTCCTAGAATTGACCGATTTTATATTGAATGACTCACATATGAATAGCTGTTTTACCACACCATATAAGATGAACTAAACTATTAACTTTTATGTCAATTAAAATTTAAATTTAGTTTTTCGTGAAATTCAGACACTTTTTAAAGGACCAGAAAGATTTGTGTTTTTCAGGGAAATTCCATGCCTAGATTTTAAAATCATGAAATTCAACCTTGAAAAACTTAAGAACCGGATGGAGAATCGAAGCCAAAATACAAATTTAAATTAATTATTAAAATGTCAAATGAAATTCTGTGAAAACAGAAATTTATGTGGACTAATTTGGGAGATGTCTGAAAATGTCTACTCATTACCAACATGAAAATGTTGATAATCATTAGGAAACTATGCCCTAACAACTTACTGCAAAAACTTCCACAATATCATTGGTGTTTGTACGAATAGGATCGATGTCTCGTTCACTGAGCACTCTCATCAAAGCGGTTCCATCAGTCTCAAGAATCCACTCAGCCACAGACTTGAACTCGCCCTCCTCCGTAATGAAGATACGCTTTTTGTCATCCATCGTCGGCAGATGCATGTACACCTAGAACATAAATTTCATTAGTTTCATGATAAAAAATTTTTTTTTTTAAAATAGGATTACTTTCTAACATGTTTCAAGCAGATTGTTTGTCTATATAATAGGTTGTCATAATTCCAAAGACAGTTTTAGGTTATATACTCATAATTGTTTATTAACTACACGTAATAAGCAAAGTGAGTCTTGGTGGTCTAGCAGAAGAATGTCGGACACTTAAGCTGATGACAGTGGTTCAAAACCCATTAGAGGCTTGCTCACACTTGACTACAAGTCAAAATAACCAAATGTTTGACATCCAATAGCCGATGATTAAGAAATCAATGTGCTCTAGTGGTGTCATTAAAAAAAAAAGTAATAAGCAAAAAACAGTTAGGTATAATTTCAATTTTAGAATTTCTCATAGCAGAAATATAATTTTTTTTTAAATGTGGTTGTATTTATAAATGTTATTTTTTTACTATTATTACTGAAAACAGTTAAATTATTGTAAAGTGTGAAACTTACTTTAGCAATGGCTTCGATGCCCTGCAGACTCATGTCTGACAGCAGGTTGGATTCAATGCATCTCAAAAACACATCATCCTCCATCTTGTCTGCCATTTCTTCTTCCTGAATCATCAAATAGAGCAGTCAACACCATGCAAATCATAATTTCAAAATATTTAAACTCAAAAGATACCATTCGTAAATTGACATACATGCAGAATATAGAAGCTGTTACCACCTTTTCTAAGCATACATTAATACTGTGTTCACTATAAAATAAAAGTTTTGGTAATAATTTATAAACTATTTTAAACATTACAGGTATAAGATTTTTTTAAATTCTCCTTTGCTAGTAAAGCTTAATAACAAATTATAGCTGTTGCTGGATCTTTAATTTACTAATTTCCCTTGCTAGTAAGCTTGCTGACAAATTAGGGCTGTTGCTGGATCTTTAATTTACTAATTACCCCTTGCTAGTAAACTTGCTGACAAATTAGGGCTGTTGCTGGATCTTTAATTTACTAATTACCCCTTGCTAGTAAGCTTGCTGACAAATTAGGGCTGTTGCTGGATCTTTAATTTACTAATTACCCCTTGCTAGTAAAC
>JAULBS010035790.1:10586-24113 GCA_032355785.1 Symmetromphalus regularis
TTGCTGACAAATTAGGACTGTTGCTAGTCCTTTCATTTACTTTGGTGTAACACTGGCCTTATAACGTAAACTTGCACCAATAAAATCTTGATAACTCAAATCTGAGTCAAAGTTATAAAATGAGTTTCCCTCCTCCCTCGCCCACAAGTTAAAATAAACTGCATTATGTGCCTGGCATTTTAATGTGCAAAAATTAAAGTTATTTCAGGTCCTGATAAGTCAGATTATAGAAATGTGAAATACTTATTTTACACAATTAAACACACGAAGCTAAAGAAAAAAAAACAATATTGATCTCAAAGGTTTTTTCCTTTTATGAAGCAACTATCAGTCACTTAACTATAAAGTACAAAACTGCAGCTAGGAAAAATAAAATATATATGTACCTCCTGAAATTTGCTTTCATCCGAATTCATGATTCTTATTCTCAATACAAGCTTCTCGGCATTGTCGTCATTGAAAATACAGTTGAGATCATCACCAAATCCTAAAAATAAATCATATCACTTACACGCACCTCTTCACGAAACATCTGTCTCAGAAATAATAAAAACAAAAGTAAAAGTAATATATCTCCAACAGGTAAAGGAAATGGTTGAAACGTTTGGGTTTTATTGTAAAATTAACTGTAAACTATCTTTTCAGTCACTGATTGTTTGTCCAGGTCAAGTTTTGTGTCAAACCGAAAAATATTTGGTTAGTAATGTTAATAATTAGTTTTTTAAATATTTTTTTGCCCCGTTTGACACTGATAGGGAAATTACTTATTTGCCCTCCGACCCCAATAATCAATGACTAAAATCACTAAAGTACAATTTTTTAACAGCTTTCTCACAATGGGATACAAATATTAGATAAATATTTATGTTTTAATAAATAAATAATAAAAGTGCAAATGCTTTTTCATGGGGACCTATAAACATTTGTAGGCTGCATGTCATCCAGTAGAATTATGTCCTCATTTTTTCACCAGCTATCTGTATATTTAGCACTCTCAGAGAAAAAAACTAGAGTGATTGACAATTTAAAATCACTTTCAGTCATAATCAGTATGATCATCATTGAGTACTAAACATTTAACTGTACAGTCATCAATAAGATATAAACCTGCAGGACACAATATTTTTCGAGATCCTCATTTGGTCAGTATTTCAGTTAAGCAATTTTCAATTCAAGCAAACCATCAGCTAGTTACCACAGATCTCAATATTAATGCAAAAAATGCATTAATAATAAGACCAATTTATTTCAAACTACAGTACGATATGATAGGTCCTTCAACAAACAAACAAAAAATTACAATACCCATACATGATAATCACTCATATTTTATTCAAAACTATTAAAAACAAGACATAACTTATGACACGGGTATGTAACATGTCTAATTAAAAATCTTTACTCAACCACTAGCCATTATTATTCCTAATTAATTAAGTTGCAGTTTTGTTTACATTATATTGACACACATTTTGTTCAACATGTGATTGTTTAATATTAACTTAATATGTTTTCAAATATCAAAGGATACTCTCAGAAAAAGTAGTTACTGAAACCATTATATCTTAAATTGTGCACATTATTTCTTTTATTATGATGCAATATTTAAATTATTAGAATACAACTAATTTCTGTTCCATAGAACCAACTGATAATTATACATATATAATTTTTTAACAAACTAACCTGCAGTGATCTTCTCGGAAATCTGTTCCATAGTGAGCTTCTTGTCCGTCATTCTTTTTCTGTCCAGTTCAATGCGAAGTAACCAGGAAGAGATCCGAGATGCGTCAAAGTCGGGCATTTCATAATATACACTGACCCATTCCTGATCTTCCACAATCACAGTGTTCATCGGGTCAGGGTCATAGTAGATTGCAGTGTTGGCTGTCACTTTACGCAGAGTTGTGTGTTCAAGACGACACAGAACATCCTTTGGAAAATAATAAAAATCCTTACTTATGATGCAATATCAAGTGAATTAAAATAAAGGAATTCTAAAATGCAAACAGTTGTATTTAAATTTTCTTTTTTTGTTATGGACTATTCCAATAAATTGAAATGCATTCACATGCTTAATGGGATAAAAATAGGGGTCTAAATATTGCCTTTACGACTGGTGTTTGTTAGCGAATATCATCTCTGCCCAGTAATTATTTTTGTCTGCCAGCCAGATACATTCATATTCAATCATTAAACTAAAAGAGCAACGGCAAGGTATCTTTTGAAGTAAACTACTTTTGCCTTGACTTTTGTTTAGGGCAAGTGGTGAAGAGGTAATTTTGCAAATTGTGTGGACTGCATATAATTGGATAGCAACATTGGCTAACTCTTCAGCTATTGGTAAATTCTTATTCTGCCAATATTTTCTTTACATTTATGATGGCTTGAATATTAGTAGAATATTAATTATCACTAATAAGATTAATATTCTACTCTGTATCAAGTGTAAATCATTTATGTTTGTACCTTTGCTTTCTCAGCATCCCTTGCTGCCTGGTCGAGCAGATAAACTGTCAGAGATGGAGTCTTTGGTTTCTTCGAGATGTTGATGATTTCCTTGAGACGTGGCACCCCAAGGGTTACGTTCTTGGCAGACACACCAGCATAATGGAAAGTGTTCAAGGTCATCTGAGTTGCAGGTTCACCGAGTGACTGGGCAGCGAGTGCTCCTACCATCTCACCAGGGTGGGCCTGGAATAGTCAGTATGTAAGTGTCAGTGGTCAATTTTTTAATAAGTCTAGGAAAACAAGTCATTGTTTAACGACACACCAGCACATTGGTTAATCAGTGTCTATTTATGACACATTGTATTTGTGAAACGATTCACAAAAAACAACATCTAAAATATTTTAAATCTTTACTGCTATTTTTTATTATTAAAGGGTTTTTTCATATATGCACAGGACAGTACATACTACAGCTTCAACTTAATATTAGGGGACCACCAACTGGATCAGAAAATAGCCCAATGGTTATCCACCATTATAATAAGAATGTAATGATTTTTATTTTATTTTGGTACTTTAAAACATTTCTACTATAAAATCCAATTTTTTTTAAACAGTAATATTTTGTTGCATTTTCTTTCTAATATTACATAAAACTGAAAGGGTGAACATGTTTTTCAGATTAAAATTATTTTTTCAAACCTGTGCTTGCTGAAACTTTGTTTCAATTTCACCAATCAGCCACTCAAAAGCTTCTTGACTAAGTCGGAACTCCTCAGCAACACGCTTTGCACACAATGTCGACCTGATGAGAATTTTCATTAGAATTGTAGCATTGGCATTGGCAGCAATACTAAGTCGGTCTTCCCCAGCTACAACAATGAGCTTCCGACACAGATCTCGAACACCTAAAAAAATATTTTAAAATGTGCAGTTAGTAATGCGTAAATTGTGAAAAAATATTACATCCGTGTCAGACAATGTCAAATCACCCAACATTAAGGAATATATATAAAATCAGTGTCTGAGAATTATTACCATTTAGGTCATGTGTATTTTGGAAGAAATATAATTTTTTAAATAATCTTCCATTTGGTCCTTTTATTTCAATTTTTCTGACCTTTTCCAGCCATCAATAAATTCTTTCATTGTTGCACTGCGATGTAAATTTTTAGAAAATGCAGAGATGCCAACATCTCGAAAGTTGTCAGGAATCTTAAAAGCCATTTTCACAAATGTGTTAGTATTTTGATGAATTTTTATGAAGATGCCATTTTTTCCACAGGTGTTTACTAAATCCCCTGTGAAAAGATTCTTTTTTGCCGGTGTACATGTAAAATATTCTCACTAAAAGTTTCAAGACTCATTTTGGTATTTTTTCTGCAATTTTGTGGTCTTGATTCATAATGCATAATTTGAACTAAGAATTCAAGATAATTCCATCAATCCAGAATAGTTGGCATCTCAGAAAATGGGCATTATCTGCTATAAAATAAATTATAAAATATTTTATATTTCTGTGATAGTAGTACAATGCTGCCGCAAACCAATTTTACAACAGCTTTTACAACAGCATTGGTGATTGCCACTGCAAATTTGGAGGACTGATTTTTTTTCTACATTAGAACCAAACACGTTTGCAGGACTGAATAAAAAATGAAAAATTTGATAATTATCACCCTTTTCTCAGTATGAGTAACTTTATACTCAGATAAAGAACTTACTCATTCTTTAGGTATTAAATAGTAACTATCAACATATATTCTTCAACTTCACCCACCTTCTATCACTTTAATAGGGTGCAGATCTGTTGCTTTCCTCTGATCAATACGGAAGATTTTCCTTGCGTTCCAGATCATCCTATCGAGGTTACAGGGCAGGACAATTTTGCTATCACCAGTTGGGAAAATCTGCCTCAGTGCAGTTCTGTCTTCTTTAAGCTGCTCAAACTCTCGTTCTAGCTCTGACTGCACACCAGCATCACCCATCAAGTCCTTGACAACATCTTCGCCAAGACAACGTCGCAGAATTCTGAAAAATAATAAATTACACACCTTTTTTTAACACACAAGACTAAAATATTGTAAACTTGAGAATGCAAATGAAGCAAAAATATATTATTTAAGCCAGTTTTAGCATGTTTTATTTTTAATCATGTTATTATAAAGTTGCCCTTAATATATCTGGAATGAAAAATAATTAATAAGACAAGCAAAACTTACCATATGTCCTCCATTTTGGATTAATACTTGTTGAAAAACATTCCGGATTATCATTTTTTAATTGTCGTACTCTTTATCATGATAAATAAAATTTTCTAAACTAAAAACTCCATGTCAAAACAATCACAATCCATTATTAAAAAATATACCATGAATGACCCAAACAGTCAGAAAATATTTAGGTTCAGTAGCACTATGTAGTATTTGCTAACAAAAGACAAATATCCAACCAAAACCATCCCCTCGCTATCTGTTGTTCCAAAGAGAAGTATTTGGATATGGTTTCTGTTTATAAAATTTCCTGTAGGTTCAAGAAATTTATTTAGACCATAAATAGTAAATTCAAAATCTAAATTTAAAATCAAATACTGTTTTTCATATAAAAAAACATTTTTTGAAAAATATGTTTTTTTTTACAAGCAAACTTAACAATTTTCCATATTTCCAAAGAATAGTCAGGGAGTTTAAAGATTTATTCAAATCTTTTCTCTAAAGTTTACCTTTCATTTGATGTTTCAAATCTGAATCTTCGTTCAAATGCCCTGTCTGATGGTTTGAGTGTGGGCATGGACTGGAATTCAACATGTGTTCCATCGAGTCCGTCCTCACCGTATCTCAACTGTACTAGCTGTTCCACCTGGTTCCGAATGGTCCCATCATACTTTACCATCACGCTCTCCATAGCTTTAATCAGACGACGCTGGATATAACCTGGATGAAAAAAACACGGAAGGAAAACAGCGAGATGTAGTCCTTTTTTATTTTATTACTAACATTTTAGACGTTAAAAATAAACATGAAATTGATATATACCACATTTTGTTTTCTTTTAACCCTTGAAATTCAAAAAATGTTGCCCCGGCAATTAAATGCCATCACTAAATCCTTCTATTGTGGAACTTTTATGACACTTTTATGAAGAGGTTACTGTTTAATTTATATTTTGGTGATAGCAGTAAAAAGCTGCCACAAACCAAGTTTACGACACCTTAAATTACGACAGCATCAACAATTGCCGCCACACATTTTGATGTCTGTCTTGTTGAAATTGTTCAAAATAATAGTTGGAAGTACTTTTTTTTTAACAACAGAGATCAATTTATTACATATAAGATTTATATTTTTTAAATTTATTCTTTTATTAGGTAATGTTGGAAAAATAAAATGTGATTACCAGTTTCTGCAGTCTTGACAGCTGTATCAATGAGACCCTCACGACCTCCCATAGCGTGAAAGAAGAACTCAGACGGGGTCAGACCAGCAAGATATGAATTCTCAACAAAACCTCTCGATTCAGGACCGTAATCATCTTTGATGAAATGGGGGAGCGTTCGGTGACGGAAGCCAAAAGGGATTCGTTTACCCTCAACGTTTTGTTGTCCTACACAGGCAATGACCTGTGTTTTAAAAAAACAAAATTTAAATGTTTTGTTATTATAGCAAAAATGACAATTACTGTGGAAGCACAAGCTCTGATTAATTTTACAATTCATCATTGAATATTAATGGTTTTATACATAAAGTATTTTTGAAAATGAAAACTTATCTTATAATACATTATAAACTAGCTTTTCAAAAATAAGTCCTTACAAAATGTGTGACAAATCACCATCACCCTCCACCCCCAATACTTCATAAAGTTGAAATGTTAACACTTAATTATATCTGCAGATATATCCTTACACTCCCAAGCAAAGTGTGTTTCACGGATCACTCTTAATTCTTTACTTAATATTTCTATAAATCAGGGTTTGTAAAATAAGCAAATTGTTAATATATATATATATATAATATAAATAAGTCAGGATCAACAGGACCACAAGTTTTGTTTTTCAATATCTTCCCAGAAACACCCCTTTATTATTAGGCTGGGGTGGATGCAGACATTTTTAAAGGGGGAGGGTATTTATAAAGATATTTATTATTGGAGAGGAACCTGAAGTTAGATACAACCGTATTATAAGTTAAAAATAGGAGGCTGAAGGTGAATCTGGACCCAGTGACCTTCATCTGGACCTATCTGTTAGGTCATACCTGAGAAATGTTGATCTTTGATCCCTTCGATCCAGCCACCACCATAGCTTTGAAGTTGTTGAACTCAGACAAAGATTTCTGAGCCTTGCTACCAGTCTTGTCTCTTGCGTCGTTCAGAATTCGATTCACCTGATTCTCAAAAGTTTGTCTCAGCGTGTTACCAGGTGTCGGCTCCAGTTCATCATTGTGAGCTTTCTCTATGACGTCTATCACCTCTGTCTGAGAATGGGAATGAACTGATATTTATATTTAAAAGAATTCAAACAGATGAAAATACAATTAGGTCTTTTAAGGCACACTTCTAAGTATTTAGGATTGTGATTCAAGAATTAAGTTTTCTAAATCACTGTATGGAATTAAAAAAATGTATTTCTTTCTTCTAAATATCACTGGTGCTAACATGGTTGGTGAGAAAATTTATATAAATATATATCTAAATGCATTTTACTTTTATTCCATTACTGCCAAATTATAAAAAATTCATAATAACAAGAAAAAAGGTCAGAAGAAATAAGTTTCTTTAAGTTGGGAGTGTGTGAGAGGATGGGAAAGGGAGACAACTAGGACAACTAAAATATTAGATTAGCATCCTTAGCCATGTAATAATCTTCATTTCTTCTTGTTGGCGATATATGTTAAATATAAATACACACCGTGTGTGTCCAGAACTATCCTTAAAATTATCCTAGGACACCTTTTTGTCAGTGGCATGCAACTAGATCTATCTAACTCTGTAACATGTACCTTCGCCTTCCTGATAGTTTCCTGGATATCCAAGTAGGTCTGTGGGTCGGCGATGGTGTCACCGATGCCGATGCTGTGACCTTCCAACAGAAGCCAGTTGTTGACACATGTCTGAATGTTGCCATACAGCTCACCAGCTATCTCGAAGCCAAGTTCGAGGAAGACGACGTGAGCCAGAGCACCGGCTGACGCTCCCAGAGTCTTCTTGCAGACGATGCCAGATATCAACACACCATCTTCAATGAGCACCTACCAAGAAAAAAATCACAAAGTACTGTTAAAACCGTAGTTACTCTTCTAGCAGACTACGCCAGATATCATCTCATCATCTTCAGAATTAATAATAGTATACTGTCAATTAAATTCAAACTACCAATTAAAATATTTTAATAGTATGCTTAAAATGGCAACATATGATTTGGGGTCCATATTCATTCTGAAGAAGAAACTTCATTGTATGATTGCACACAATCATAATTTGAGTATGTAATATGAAATTTTTAAGTTAATTAGGTAGGTCATTATGTTTGCGGTGACACAGACCAGTAATCTGCAATTATTTATTACCAATGTATGCAAAAATAACAAAATATGGCACTTGCAACTACGAGTACGCACCTTTTAAAGGTTTTTGGCTTAATCGTGTATTAATAATTTAAAAAGTCAGTAAGACAACCTACCCGAGTGTCCCCAGGGGAGATCCACTTATATGGCCCCTTGTCTTCATTGTCTGGGTGAGTGCTGTGTGTGCGGATACAGTTGATTCGACCGGGAATAATGATGGAAAAGATCTGCTTCCCAGTCCATAAGGGTCTTGGCTTCAGGATGGCAGGGTGAGGAAGTCTGCCGTCCCATGTTGGCATGAACATCAGAATCTTCATCATCTCTTGCTATCAACAGGGAATTAGATAAGTAAAGCTACATTTCCATATTGTTCCCCTCATAATATAACTCAGTTTTTAAGCTTTTGAGAAAAAAGGGAAAACACTTTCTTTATCAAGCATGAAATACATTTTTAATTGATTTATAATGGTAACTGAACAAATTTGCTAAAAAAATTAATGTAACAATGATTGCATAACATATATAAATGACATGGGCAAATCTTGCAGAGAATGGGTCAAAAAGATGAGTTAAGCAGATATTGATTCTGGGCTGTAACGAGCGTTCTTATTGACTGCAGTGTTAGGGACCTCAATTATGTAGACATCTCATTTAGAGCAAAATGTGAGTTCGGCTCTTATACAATGAGGCTAATTATATGCATGTTATGGGAATCAGTATATCATGGATCAATAATTAGCTGTTGAAATTCAGATGTTGCAACAGTACTTAACTGCGATGGCTTCACAACGGCACCCCAAACCATTTCTATGACGACACTGGTGATTGCTATTGCAAATTTTGAGGGATGAGCAGTAATAATTATCTGTGTGTAAACACAAACTGGGAAACACTTGTGAGACTATTTTTCATGTATATGTGGATTATGGATGACTGGAATGCACACAAATGCCAACAAAGTGATAAATGTGGTTTTTACTACCATGGTAAAACCGTACTGTAATCATTTAAACTACTATTATTATTCAAATATTTTTAGGTTATTGCAAAATATTTCCCTAAGTTATGTGTTAAACTAGTCAATTTATTGGAGACTGAGTTTTGGAGAAAGAAAACAAATTTCACAACAATCTGTAAAATTCCAGAAAGGATACAAAATAACAGTTTATTTATTTGAATAACCTGAATTAGAAAAGTTCTTCTTCAAATATCTTAAAATTTTAAGAAACTTTGATTTATGAACACTTGATATAACTACAAAATATGTTTGAACATAATCAGTATTTAGTTGCAATTTTGGGTGATATAAAACAGACCCAGAAAAAGTCTTGTACATTATTTTAAACTGAAAAGTCTGTAAGATGAGTTACTTTTAAAAACATACAATTATCTGAACCATGCCCCATGTTAAAATTGTTCAAACAATTATTTTGTTTGAGCATAGTTTGCACAATGAAGCCACATTTTTATTCATGTAAAATTATTTACATGCAGTCATAATTTATAAATGGATTACACAAAATCAAATGGGTTACCTAAATATCTGTCCACAAAATATTTTATTAATTCTTACCCTCTCGAGAAAGACGTCTCGCTTGGTCATCTTGCGGACAGCACACAATGTGTCCTGTACAATTCCCATGACTGGTCGATTTGACTGTGGGGTTATGATCATGCGTGGCACGTAGGCAAGGTTCAAAATCTCAGCCTTCGTCTCCAGCGACTGTGGCAAGTGAAGGTTCATTTCATCTCCATCAAAATCAGCATTGTATGGGGTTGTGACACTGAATATATAAAATAATTTTTTTAATTATAACTACCAACCACAGATTAAATGAATTAATAGGCAAATCTGTCATAAAGATAAATTTTCATTTGGAATAAATAATTCTACGATTGGAAAAGTTACAAATCTAGTCATGGCTTCTAGAATACGGTTGCCCGATGCCCGTGGCTAGAAGTTTTTACGGTCGGGCTACCAAATAATCACTTTCCACTAGCCAGATGGCTAGTGGAATTTCAAAAAAAAAAAAAGGGACAAAAACTCTACAACAATAATAAAAAAAAGTGCTATTAATAATGACTTGATATGTTTTTCCACTGCATTCGTAATTCAATCGCAATATAACATGCTATGTTGACTTTTGGTAAGCACTCGATATGCTTTTTTCGATAAAGTCTGACTATTATTAACTTAGAACATGTCAAATAACTCGCAAGCATAATCTGCCAAAAAATGCAGTCCAAGATTTCTGTTTCCAACAAGATGTCACAATATCCTGAAGATTGCCGAATGGCTTCCTGTCAAAACTTTTCTGTTCCTTTATCGTTAAAAATACTATTATTATAAGTAATTAATGTATCCATTGTTACCTATTGCATTGAAGGTAATAATTATTTTACTTCAGGTTGTCAGTTTTTAGTCTTAATCCGACTGAGTCAGTCATCCACAAAGTCTGAGACAATCAGATCGCATTTGGCATTTTTTGAACTTGTAGTTTGCTATCTGATAGATCTATTGTGTTCTTTTGTTTTTGAAAATGGTGACACTAATCTCACAATGAATCAGGGTGCAGACATGGGCATTTTTTGTAATGAGAATTTGTTTTTACTCCTGCAAAATGTAGCGAGTCGATCCAATTGTCAAGTTTAAGTTTTATTTCACTGGTCCGACGGCTAGTGGATTTCAAAACAAATCTAGAAGCCCTATCTAATACCCATTCTTATTCCAGTACAGCATAAAATTCTGAAATTAAGACTGCAAGTAATGTGGTCTTATTACAGAATCATGAAAATTTTAAGCTACTTCTTTTAGTATTCCCACACCTTATTCAGTGACCAAAATACAGAATAATTTTTTTAGTAAATCATATTTTGGGGATATAGAGGTGAATTCCTAAGTACCTATAGTGCGTCCTATTCCAAAATACTCTGTAAATAAACAATGGTTAGAATATTGTGTAAAAAGAAAACAGATGAAGAATTACATCCATATTTTACAAATGACTTACCTAAAGTTGAGTCTGAAAGTTGACCAGGGTAACACAGTGACTCTGTGACACATTTCCATTTCAACCAGTGGTCCACAACTGGTTCATCAAAGGCTGTGGTATGTGCTGTCCTGTCTGTGGGACAGTGCATATAAAAGACCCCTTGCTGCTTATCGGAAAGAGCAGCCTATGTGGCAGCAGCAGGTTTCCTCTAAACATATGTCTGAATGACCATATGATTGACGTCCAATAGCAGATGATAAAATAAAAATCAATGTGCTCCAGAGGCATCGTTTAGTAAAACACTATTACTGTGACACATCATAGACATATTGTGAAGGGCGGGTTACAAATGATTACCTCAAGTTGAGTCTGAAAGTTGACCAGGGTAACACTTTGACTTTGTGACACATCATGGACATCTTGTGAAGGGTGGGTTGTCGGTTGAAGATGACCACATCATTGTCTTCCATATGTCGCTCAACCTGAAATCACAAAACAATTCTGATCATTCGTCAGGCATGGAAATTGGAAAAAGTGGTTTGGGAGTATTAAGCCGTAAATCCAAATCCAAGGGATGCCTACACCCCGACAGGGTGTTCAGGAGGGCAAAGTTCCCTGCCTGAAAATGACTGTGGGTATTTTGGAGGCTGATATGTTGTCCCAGTGCACAGAAATTGAGAAAAACTTTCCATTTGTACATACACTGATGCAATTATTTTTAACTTAAAGACTTGGGGCTTACCGTGAACTTTACTGTTGCGTATATATGCCGATGCGCATACAATTCCCAAACCAGCTTCATCATAATAATTTACAAAACTTTATTTAAGTCAGGGGAAATTAATACCATTAATTGACTGTCATTAATCACACAACTATTATTTCACACAACTATAACAGATTACACCATTTGTTTAAACAATAAGTGAATACTGTATTCAGTATCTTGTTATGAATCACTAATTAAATTTCAAAGACTGCTACACAATTTTAATACATAACCTGAGCAATTGCCAATAAAATACAACTGTGGATCACCTTATATCCAATCTGCAGATGTAGATCAGACGACTTGGGGTGAAACCTCAAGTCTATTCTTTCTCCGTTGTCTCGTATTATGTACTTTGCACCGGGATACTGGTTAGCTCCCCTGCGCACCAAAGCCTGCATTCTAAAATAAACATCAGATATTCAGTAAGGATATAAATTTAAGTAAACACTGCAAGAACAATAAGATTACTTTGATAATAAATAACGAAAGGTTCATCATCCCATATTTGATACAGCCAACACATTTATGACCAAATAACTTTAAATACTAACCATAGCCATCAAAATCTGCAGCACCCATAGGCAATGTTTTTCATTATCCATGACATTATTTTTTTTCGCAGACTTTATTTAATTTTATTATTATTAAAAATAAAGTATACTTAATGCTAAAATTGGACACTGTTTCTCCACAGCATTTATTTTGCTATGGACATTTTCTTAATTGCAGGGGTTGCAATGCCACTGTAAAACTAGTCTACAGCTGTACATTACTGCCATTATACAAATACTAATACATTTTCTTGAAATTGTCATCGGTGCTGGCATAAAAGGATTTAGTGATAGAAATCAAATGACAATGTAACATTATCTGAATTTGTAGGACTGTAACCATTCTTTCTAAAACTAGCTGCACAGAACAGAATTAACTTTAGCTGATGGTGAAAGAAACGTTTAACACAACACATTTCTATTCAGCATCCAACACTGTACATATGATAACAGAGAAGAAACCTGTTACCATTATATGTTAATCTCTTTGTTTTGCACAAAGTAGTCTTATATACACATTTACATAGAGAGAGCAGCATATGTGATGACCTTTGTATTATCACCGACAGAACACTCTATAACATAATTGGGTATTTGATTCTTTTATTTTATTTTATTTTTTAACAACACCACTAGAGTATACTGATTTATTAATCAACAGCGATTCGATGTCAAACGTTTGATAATTTCAACAGTCAGTGTGATGAGCTGGCTGCCAATGTGTTTTGAACCCCTCTCTTCAACTTTAGAGTTGATCAATTTACTCACTTGTCTATGTTAAAAGGTGTGACAATCTCTGGAAAGGTCAGATTCTGAGCAATACTTCGCGGAACACCAACTTGGTACAGCTTGAGATTGGGATCAGGGGTAATGACGGTACGGCCCGAGAAGTCAACACGTTTCCCCATCAAGTTTCCACGCACCCTGCCTTCCTTGCCCTTCAGTCTCTGCTTTACTGACTTTAGTGGTCGTCCAGACTTTTGACAAGCCTGAAACAAAACAAATGAATGCAATGCAAATTTGTAATAATTAGAATCTGATTCAAAGATCTTCTTAACCTTCTGGACACTGCAGGCGACTTCTCTCGACAACGTCATGCTATCCCTTGAATACTGAAGTCAACATTTCTCGACAATCGAACTGGCCCTTTAAAATTAGTATTTCCTGTTGCTTAAATGCATTATGGGAGGAAATGA
>JAULBS010035791.1:0-10123 GCA_032355785.1 Symmetromphalus regularis
TTGACCTAATTAATTTCAAAACAAAGAATTAATTTTAAATATAAACATTTGATTTGTCCATAGAAATACTTCATTCAGCTACTTACACAACCACCGCATCTCGCATATTATCAATATTTTAAAAATAATAATGAATTATCCTCACAGACAATTAGAGAAAAAATAAACTTTTTTTTTTCCCAGTTGAAGGTGTGACGTCTATATTTCGAGTCAATTGACAGGTATTACCCCGTTAGCCGTTATTTTAAAACATCTGAATATTTTTGTAGCTGCAAAAACATTATTTACCAATTTATTTCACCCCACGACGAGTTCCAATCTTGAAATTTGAAATTTTTAAATGTGAAAAACGTTGATTGACTCAACATGGAATTCCCTATACCATGTTTCATTTAAAATGTCTCGCGTGATATGAAATTGAGATTTAGTATAACAAACGCGTGATATGAAATTGAGATTTAGTATAACAAATACATGTAAGTTTCATTCGTAATCAATATTTAGAGCACAAAGCCCCTTAAATTCTGTGGGACTATGTCTCTAACTAGTTCCTCCATGTAGTTAACAATATAAACAAACCAAAAGAAGCTTCAATGTACATTTTTAATTTAAAACAATACATCAGTGTAAAAAAGAAGTGTTCACAACACTATTTTACACTTTTACAGTCAACTGTTCAAAATGTTTGGAATATAAATAAGGTTACATGCAAACTTATCAGCAACACCACATAAAAAAAAAATTAAAAAAATACATAAATTGATACCTTGTCATAGTTTTTTAATACACAAAATGATTTTTGTTACATAATTATCATGGTTTTATTTATACGTAACGTAAAAAGTATATCTGGGGCATTTCATGGTAATTTTTTGTCACATTTTGACACTATAAAACAATGTTTCCATGAAAACATGCATATACTTTTCTCTACATTTTCGATAGAAAACATGTGAGGTACATGTATGTTTGTAACACCCAAGAACAAATATATTTTGTACTTATATTTTTGGAATAATTTACTTA
The DNA here is from genome assembly GCA_032355785.1 of Symmetromphalus regularis. NCBI lineage: Eukaryota > Metazoa > Mollusca > Gastropoda > Neomphalida > Neomphalidae > Symmetromphalus > Symmetromphalus regularis. Next base: position 1,027 of record JAULBS010035791.1, read on the forward strand.
TTAATATTTATATATGTTACGTGTATCACGCATATTAATAAGTAAATTATTCCAAAAAATATAAGTACAAAATATGTTTGTTCTTGAGTGTTCAAATATACCTCACGTTTCTATTATTAGTAATAACACAAAATGTAGAGAAAAGTGTACACGTTTTCATGGAAACATTATTTTATAGTGTCAAATTGTCACGTCCATCACAAAAAATTACCATGAAATGCTCCATCTTTGAAATTAGATTTTTTCTAAATAACTCTTAATCAGACATTTATAATAATGAATCTCTTTAGTTCTTAGATACTTTTCTGTGGTAATAGTATTGCTCTGAGCAATTATCAAAAACGAAATGGGTTATCTTTGATAGTCAATATAATTTGATTTATTTTAAATAGCTCTTAATCTGACTTTCACAATAATTAATTTATTTATTATACTTCATGTCACCAGAAGTGGAACAACAAAACACCAGCGTTTTTAAGTTGAAAAATAAGTGCCAAAAGGACAAACAACTGCCTTTTAAACCTTTTGCAACGTGTACATGATATACAGAAGTATTTCACTTCAAAACCTTTGGACTATATATAGTTGTTACGGTAACAAAAACGTAATTGAAAAGTGCAAAAACCAGCTAAAAATGCTAAATAATCAGGTTTTTTCCAATAAAATTTTTAATATTCAGTACATCTTCTTGAAATTTTATATATAAAAATAGGTCTTTCATTTGATTTCCAAAAAAACATTTTCCTTTTAGTTCTGTAGTCCACAGAAGAAAAGTTATTGTTAAAAACGACGTGCTAATCTGATGTGACATGAAGTATAGTTAATTTTGCTAGGTTAATATTGTTGCTACAAGCAATTATCGAAAACGAAATGGATTACCTTTGACAGTCACTATAATTAAGATTTTTTAAATAACTTATTCTGACTTTCACAATAATTAATTTATTTATTAGTTACTTTTGCTAGAGTAATATTATTGCTACCAGCATCTATCAAAAATGAAAAGGTTAAATTTTTTTTTTAAATAAACTTTTATTCTTTAATATCTCTAAAAAAAATTATATAACGAAAAAAAACACCTTTGACCTTTGATACATTAATCTCAAATAAGCATGGTTTTGAAAAATCTACGTAAACAGGGTTTCCGCCAGAGTAAAATTCTGTACCTTTAAATTTTCTGAACCCTCAAATTGTTGGGATAATTATTTTTTTTAGTTCTTCAAGAGCCAGATACAACGAAGCCAGCAACAATAATCAGTTACTGTTAGTATACAATAGTAATCATAGCTAACATACATCAAAGTGATCTAGAATTCATTTCCTTGCCTCTATACCCAGACCCCCTCCCTGCTATTCTGCATACACTCAAATTATTTTCTGGTGGAAATCCTGGTACAGTGAGTATACATGTTATAGATGCAAGTTGCTAACTTCGTAACCGGAACTTAAAAACTGTCTAAAAAAATTGTACAAAACTTAATTGGAAATGTATATATTTATTATTTCAAAGCAATTTTGCAAACATTTAGTATAATTTGCAATTTAACAAAAGCAAGCAACAAATGTGTTTGGGATATTTAATAATAGAAAATATGTTAAAAGTAATTTTTTTTTTTTGTATCTTCAACTTGAATACATGTACATTATGTGAAATACAACATGTTTGTAAAATATGAGATATTTACAGATGAAATATGTTTGCTTATTTAGAGGACTGGAATTTTATGCTTTCTATGGGAAAGACTAAGTGCATTATATTCACTAACTATCCCAGTTAATTTTCAAGTAACTTTACTTTCAAGTAAATTGATTCATTATTTTTATATATTTTCACTTAATTGTTTATTAATTTATAACTGATTTACTTATAGATGGGACAACATTTAATTGTTTTAATTATTACACCTTTTTAATTTTTTATTATATTTATTACACATTTATATACTATTTTAATTTTGTTTAATTATGACATTTTTATTTTTTAATTATTTTTATTGCTAATTTACTTACTGATTGTACACTATTTTAATTAATTTTAATTATTATACATTTAACATTTTTTATTGTTTATAAATTATTAGCTGAGATACTTAATTTATTTTAATTATTACACATTTTAAATGTTTTATTACATTTATTACTGATTTATTTACTTATTAGTTGTACACTATTTAAATTTTTTAATTATTACACATTTTAAATTTTATTATATTTATTGTTAATTTAATTATTGGTTGATACACTAAATTATTACACGTTTTAATTTTACAAAATTAATTACTTTTTATGTACTGATTGACACACTAAATGTTTTAATTATCAAATATTTTAATTTTTAAATCATTTATTAAATTTATTATTACTGATCCAGTTAATTCCACTTCTAAGGAATTTATTTATATAAAATATTGCAGGCTAATTATTTGAAAGTAATCACCAATAAAAAAAAAGTTTTAAAATCAAGACATTTTAATTTCAAGTTATACACGATATATTTACATTATAGAACAGTAGGAATTTTTTAAGAAATATCCTCTAATATTAAAATAAACAAGTTATGTCAACGTACTAAAATGATCTAATAATACTGTTCCATGCCTATTACATACATCCACTTCTTGATTGGAAGCACTCTAAAAAAAAAACATTATTTGAATATTTATAAATTTCTAAAGTAAAGTTTGTTTTAAACGACTCCTCTAGAGCACATTGATTTTTATTTTATCATCGGCTATTGGACGTCAACCATATGGTCATTCTGACATGTATTTTGAAGAAACACGTCTCCGCCACATAGGCTACTCTTTTTCGATAAGCAGCGAGGGGTCTTTTATATGCACCGTCCCATAGACAGGGCAGCACATACCACAGCCTTTGATGAACCAGTTGTGGACCAATGGCTGGAACAGAAAATAGCCCAAACTGCAAATGGGTCCACTGAGAAGGATAAATCCAATGACCGACCGGTTCACAGGCAGACACGTTACAAGACACTGCTATCATCAACCGTCCCAGTATTCAAAATCACGGGCTAAATTTACGAAGTCTGTTTTTCTCTTACATGCATGTAAAAAGTGTTAACCGTGAACATTTTCCATGTGTTGAATTAGGCAATAGGCTGATGTGCTTACGGATTATACGTTATTCATTGCAAGTCGGCAGTCAGATACAAGACAGTTTTACTATTTTAAGAGTGACATTTTTCATGAAAATGGGGGTTGGGGAGACGCTTATATTAGGAGGGGCACTATAAATAGTAACAACACAGTATGCCTAGTATGAACTGTACATAATATTATTGAATGAATAATGAATAATGTTAAGTTAGTTCTCATCTTCATTTTAGCTAGTGCTCAGCCAAGAAGTGGGGAATATAACTGGCATGGAACTGTATACACAGTATACAAAATGATTAACAAAAATATTATTTTTGTACAAAAAACATGTAAATGGATGAAATGACTATAGATGAATTCAATATCTTTATATAAACTATTTTTAAATTAACAAAAAAAAATGTATTCTTTTAGTTCTAAATAAAAAAAAAAAAAATTATTACAACTTCTCACTTAATAATGCCTAATTATCTGCCCTTTAGTAATCTACCCACAAAAAGAATTCTATATATGAAAAATAAAGAACGTTATTAATTCCCCCACCCCCCATCCGATTTCTTTTTGTTCCTAATTCGGGTTATCAGGACAAACTTCATTCCATGCATATCTATCTACACAGCAATGAGTGAATAAGGTCAAACAAATACTTTTAACTCCTATAATATTCACATAAATGAAAATCACAGGAATGAAAATTCTCAGAAAATAAATCTTCAATATAATTTAAATGTTTAATTCAGCAGAGATACATATCGAGGACTGACTGCAAAAAAAAGTTATACCCAACTTCCGGCCTTGGTTTCTTTTCTTTAAAGTGTAGGTATATTTACTGATACACATACACTTTTCAGTTACAACTTACAAGTGTAGGAATATCTTACAATTGTAGGAATATCTTAAACTGCTTATTACATACAGACATTAAATTTGCATAATTAACATTATATTACTATAACATCAATGTGACAAAACAAATATATGTACTTAGAAATCAAAGACAAACTAAAATAATTTGCCTTATGAAGATTTGAACTACGGTCGAGCGACACCATGAATCAGCTCTTTATCCTACTGTGCTAACGAGTTGGTAAAATGTGAATTAAAACGCCTAGTCAATCTAATTTTAGAGAGTAACACAAATTATGGAAAATAATGAAATTTAACAATTATTTTCGTTATCTTTCTATATGATACTGTCTATCATGTGCAAGTGAAGTACATGCGCATGTACATATCAAGAATGTAGTTTCAAAACCTGAGTCCGAAATGGGAGAGTTTTTTCACAAATTTGAGCACTGTTGGGCTTTTATTATTGTTATATTATTGGTGACTTATAATAGTCTAATTTAATAACTCGACCGGAAGTGAGGGTATAAGTAAGTTATACCCATACTTACTCAGTGTAAATCCTACAATTTTGGTTGTGAAAACCTAGTCGGCTTTGCCTCGGAGGCCCCAATACCAAAACTGTAGGATATTCACTGATACGCCTCATAAAGTAAAAAGTAAAGTTTGTTTTATTTAATGTTGCCTCTAGAGCACATTGATTATTATCTTATCATGGGCTATTGGTCATCAATCATATGGTCATTCTGACATATGTTGTAGGGGAAATCCACTAACGCCATATTGGCTACTCTTTTCGATAAGCAGCACGGGGTCTTTTATATGCACTGTCCCACAGACAGGACTGCACATACCATGGCCTTTGATGAACTAGTTGTGAACCACTGATTGGAACGGAAGATAGCCCAAACAGCAAATGGGTCCACTGAGAAGGATCGATCCGACAACCAAGAGCTTCACAGGTGGGGCCTCATAAAGTGTCGGTTAATTATAACTTATATCCATTTTGGCCCACTTAGAATCAGCTCAGAATCGAGGGTCTTGGACATGTCATTTTGCATACTGAGGGCAACCTACATATATATATATATATAAAAAAGAAATTGTATATAAAAAAAGTATCTGTAAATTATAAAAGAATTCGGAATTTACAAGATACTTTTAAAATTCATTTTTTTCAAAAGTTTCATTTTGGATGTAACTCTTTTTAGCAGTTAACCCTAGATATTATCTACTAGAAAATATTATTTTCATGTTCAGATAATAATTATGCTAATTATTACCTTTAAATTCAGAGTATCTTAGCACAAAGTAAAATAAAAATCCAAAATTGAAATGGATTCTCATGGATTCCCGGAAATAAAAATGACGAAAAACGACACCTTATTTAATAATTAACTTTCACAATTGAAAGTTTTATGCATGATAACAAGACACTAAACCCACAAAAACCCAATGAATACATAATTACTGAAAAAAATACTAACATCAAATATCTCAATGTTACTTTCACAAACAATATTTAACATCAAAGAGAAGCAAATGAATGAGATTTACTCCCATTTCAGGAAAGAGATGTCTCAAAATAGCTCTCTAAAAGTAAGGCTGTATTTACAAATAGAATGTCTAAAAGTAAAAGTAATCGAGTTCATTTCAAACTAATTACTAAACAAAGGTGTCAGACTTATTGTATCCAATTAAGTGTGCATGAATGGGAAAATTGAAAGGAAAAAAAAACACCTGTCCTGATTATTAAAATTATTATTAGTAAAGTATCTGATACAGTATCTATCCCAGATGGAGTGTAGTCTGAGTATAAACCTATGAATCTATATGCAGGGGTTGAGCTTCAGTGTTTGGGGGCACAGCAATTACTGCCTTAGATTCCTCAGAATCAAGAGGTCACTAAATAATTTTTGAGGACACGGGGATACAACGGCAAAAGTGAGTTTCCAGTGGGGCAAGTGGAAAAAAAGGACACAATATTTGCCTTCGTTAGAAGTGAAATTGAGAGATCTTTGCAGCAAAGGGACAGGGCGGCATGGCAAATGCCTCCAAGTCTTGATGAAATTCAACCCCTATATATGTATTGCTTAATATAATGATATCTTGACCTGTTTTCTAAAATAGTTTAATATTTATAGTAATCTTTCACACAGTGGCATTAGGACGCCTGGGTTCATACAGGTGTAAGAAAATATAATTCAAAGACTTTCAAAAGTATTTAAATCCATTTTTCAAGGAAACAAAAAGATGATGAAGAAAGTCCAACTGCATCTAAGGGACCATTTAATAGTTACTTTACAAAATGTGATGGAAAGAAGAAAAAGGTGTATTTAACCCACCCTAATACATAAAGCAGTTTTACATTCTTAAATGGGTCACTTGATTTTCCAGTAGAAAGCAAACTAAAAAACCCAGAAGAAAATAAATCGATAAAAATACTCAAGATTAATAATCAAAAGATTTATTTCCCCTCACAGACTGAAATAATCATTACCCTGGTTGTTAGCAACCATATTTTAGAATTTTTGAATAGTCTTAATTGCTTATGGCTCCTAATTTCCAGAATTGACCCTAAGACCTCCAGACTTCCACCATTATTATGGTGATGATATTTTTTTTACCATATCATTTGTTGATGTCAAGATGTGTTTTTCTTTCCTTAGATATATGTATTTCCTCTTGGTCATCCTTATGTTTGTATCTGCTGGAAGACCTAGAAACCTATTTGGAAATGGTAAAAGAAATCTGCTCTGATAATATAATTATAAGGTCACCCTATCCAGAGCCAACTGTTAAGCTTTATACAGTTTGGCTAACATTCTGCCTAGAGCCAACTGTTAAGCTTTATACAGTTTGGCTAACATTCTGCCTAGAGCCAACTGTTAATACACAGTATGGTCAATATCCTATACAGAGTAAACTGTTATTTTATATACTGGTCCAGAGCCATTTGCTAATTTTTATATAGACTGGCTAAACATTTTCAGCATTTTTTTCACCCCAAAACAACCCAAATCACTTGCTAAATGGTTAAAACAAACTACTTTTCAGCTAGCTATGTAGTTACATATTGTACAGTATAATTATAAAAAGAAAACTGCAAGACAACTGAGCGATTTTTCCCATCCATGCACAGAATACAGTTAACATAATCATAGACAGCAAACTGGTCTTCTTTTCCTGCTATCTGCTGCAACAATCACAAAACAAGATGGCGTCCTGACTGGTGACAAGCTAAGCACACAACTTAGTGGAAAAAACCCCGCCTGTAAATTAAACACATCTTTTCATGTTAACACATTCAAATACATGTTATCCACACATTTCTTGCAATAGTAATGTCGGTGATTAAAATTTTTAATTTTATGTTTCATGTTAACACATTCAAATACATGTTAATATGTTATCTACACATTTCTTGCAATAATAATGCCTGTCTTTCATATTTATTTAACTTTTTAATGAATTTGTGTAGACAGAATTATTTCTTTAATGTCTCCACCATCCTACAACACATTCAAATATATGTGATCAAAACATTTCTTGCAATAATAATGTTAATGACAAACTGAAATTTTCTGAATTTTTTTTAAACAAAAATGTTTCATATTAATTTAACTTTTTAATGAATTTGTGTAAATAGACTGAAATATTTGTTTAAAGACTCTTCACCCTCATACAACACATTCAAATATATGTAATTGACATTTCTTGCAATAATGTCGATGATGAACTAAAATCTTAAATATTAATTTTTTTACAAAAATATGTTTCATATTTATTTAACTTTTAATGAATTTGTGTAGATAGAAATATTTGTTTAACGATTCTCCACCCTCCTACAGGACAAAAAATAAATATGGCTACTGGGTGTCATACTTAAATGATAACTGTTAAATAAATCAATGTAAGGAGTTATATATACTCAATTATTATAAAGTTGTGTAACCACAAATAGTATGGCAAGAAGAAACAGTTTAAACAGTCAAGAATAGACACCTGTAATGACTACACAGTAAACAGGATTTAATTTCTGAAATTTCATCCTTACCCCCGTATACATACTTAATGAATATTAACATGATTTTGCATCAAATCTCGTGAACTGGTATTATATTTTTAAAAGACGAAATTCCATCTGAACCCGTAAATTTGACATACATGCATATTTAGATTCTTGATGTTGTGCAGATACATTTAGGTTTATAACTTGGAAGGAAACAAATGTTTTTAACTCCTAAAAAAAAAATAATTAATAAATATATTTTTCAAAATATTCTTAAAACATGTGTCCGTACACGAATACTTAGAAGCTCTGCTTGTTTGTTGTTGGCTTCAGGACAATGAACTACTAAAATAATAACACTACACGTTTTCTAAAGTCCAATGTATGTAGGTTTCCAGGAAACTCATTATAATATAGATAAGTATAAGTGTTGACATTTCCTTAAATGGCAAGAAAAACTGAATCCTTAGTGCACAACTTCATTTATGTTTATGAAAAATAAACTGTAAGTTTGAGAAATAAATCTTTTCATATGCTCATTTTACTAACAAATTAAAGGTATACAGAAAGGTGTCCAGTAATTTAACATCTTTCAGTAATAAACCACATAACGACATTGTTAGAAAAATTAATTTGTTTCTGCTATCAACACATTTCATACTTTTCTTATGTTTTTATGAGGACCACCATCAGTCATCGAAATTCGCGACAGCAATCAGTAGTACCGTCATAAAAATCTGTAGTAAAATTGATCTGTGACAGCATTTTTATCATTACTGGGTATTAACTTTGTTATTATTTGAACTAAACTCTGCTGTCGCAAGATCATCTGAATTTTGAGGGCTGCACCATCAGGACGTAACCTAAGGATCGGATAATGGCAAATTTGGAATTACATGAAGATACTCATGTCATGCTGCGTACTGTATACAAAATGATATAAAAGTAAAGTAAAGTTTGTTTTATTTAACGACATCTCTAGAGCCCCCTCCCAAGGTAGGAACTTTTTCTGAAATACATTGGGAAATGGTGCATTCTGGTGAACGTTGAGGGTCCTTTTCCTCCAACAAATTCCACTTAAATTTGTTTTTGCCTGTCTTATCAATTTATTTTATATCATCCA
>JAULBS010035801.1:0-10123 GCA_032355785.1 Symmetromphalus regularis
TAAAATACTATAAATTACATACAATTTTGTCAATGTTAGGGGATGTGGTGCAAGGTGAACCCACTCAGCCCACGGACTAAATAAGTCAAACCACCCTTTCATAAAATCACATCGGAAAATAACCAATTTTAGTTCCACATTTATGCCAAATCTAGCCATATTTTGGCCACTAAGGTTAGATTAATATTCTTTTGTCAAAAATAGTTGTTTTTAGGAGTCAGAACCTTCACAGATATAAAATTATAAAACCAAACTGACAATTTGAAAAAAATCTTATTTTGGCCATATTTGGGCAAAAAATGTCCAAAATGGCCATTTTGTCTGAAGTAGAACCAATAAGACTGCTATCTTTGGACTCGGCACCACCTATTTCATACACTAGGCTTGTCAAACCTCTCTTACCTAAAACACGAGAGCAACTGTATTTGTATTCGCAAGGAAAGTAATCATTTTGGGGGAATTTTGAGTCCAAATGTGTGCCAAATTTGGTTCCATTGATGATATTAGTATCATTTTGTCAAAAATATTTGTTTATAAGATTTAGAAGTTTCAGAAATATAAAATAATTAAACCAAACTGACAATTTGAAAAACTACGATTTTGACAATTTTTGCCAAAAATGTGAATTTTGTATGAAGTAGGACCAAAAAGACTGCTTTTTGGGACTCAGCACCACTTTTTCCATATAATATAGGCTTGTCAAACCTCCCTTACCTAAAATTCTGATTAACGGCCTCTATCTCTTAGACTAATAAGCCTCGTTGTTGTGTTTTATTTACGTCTCTCCTTCTATAATATAATACACCAAACTTTAATTAACTGTTGGAAAGTTAAAGAAAACAGTAAAACAATAGTTGTGCTAAAAGCACTCACGCAAAACGCACGCGATAAGCGTTAAGAAAACAGTGGTGTGAAACTGTGAAACCATGTCGGGTTCCGTCGATTACGCAACTAGTCATGGATCACTTCTTTTGTGTTCTGTTTGATATTAAAGGCGTGCGGTTAAACGGAATAAATTACCTTTATTTCTCACACGTTGTTTTGGATTATTACCGTCCGTTTCCGGAAACCGAATTTCCGGATTAACGAATACATTATTATGAAAGTTGTGTGGGAGTTTTGTTTTCTGAAATGACCGTCTGTAAGACGGGTTTTCCAGATTACTAGAGTCCGGATAAACGAGGTCTCACTGTATAAAGCATACAATAATTATCTTTACCCACTGCAAAAATTATCATCAAAATGAATTATTATTAATTCTGGACTGAGTATCAGTATTTTATAACATATCTTAAATTCTTATAACTGTATTTGGTTTTATAAGTTAATAATGAATTAAAATAATGTATAATTGTCAACAATGCTGAAAATATATTAACAAAAACATTGTATTTCTAAAAGTGCAAACAATAAATTAAAAAATGTGTTGGCTATCTAAATGATTAAATTAAATGACTATTACTATAATTATAATAATACAGGTATGTATTAAACAAAAATGCTAGAATAAAATTATTGTAAGCTATCACAAATTCAATTATTTGATTGTCTGTACACAATTACAATATTTTAATAAACACTAAATATTACACAATAAGATACAAATATGAAATAAAAACAAATTAAAATTAGTTAATATTTTGAGATATCTTAATTATGTCTCTGTGCCCTATAATTTGAAGACCACATAATATCAAAAGAAAATCTGAAATCTATAAATTCTTGTTTAAAATATATTTTGTAAGACACATAGAAATAATATTGGGAAAGATAATTATTTAATAATGTCTGACTTATAATGTACCAAATTTCAAAGGCACATGTTTTTTTTCAAACTTGTCTACTGGAAAGGCACACTCTTATTGAGAATTGACGTAATTTTTATTTTATAATTAAATAACGCCGTATTCCTTTGTCCTTAATGGGTTATCCCATTTATAATCCTTGTTCATGTGCATAATTAACGTAATAATTATGATTAATGATAAGTTGGGAATGCATCAATCTAGAAAACAAACATGTACAACATAAACTTGTACAACGAATGTTAAATTTTACAATGAATGTTTGATTGATAATGGAGTTTGTAAGTTTGATCAAGTACATTTAAATATATCACAAACGTATGAAGCATTCCTGATCAAGGCAATATAATGAGAAGTGTCTCCATTCACTGATGACGTTTCACCGGATGTGCTTCTTGCCACTAATGTTTCAGACGTCTTGTGTCTAATGCTTCCGATCCTCCGTATGATTCTACTTCCTCTATCATGCTAGTTGCCTGCATTGGAGTAAAACGTGATAATAGTTAATTTGAAAATGTGAAAAATCTAAGATGACCGCCTAATGCTGATATTAATTTGTTCAAAATATTTTAATTACATACTCTTCACCGTTGTCTATTTTCACTCATTATATCTTTCTATTCTGTTGCATAGACAGATTCAGGGTGGGGGGAGGGGATCTTGGGGTACAAACATCTTTGTCCATCAATTTATTTTTATTGTTTCTCATTATAATTGATCTTAACTTATTTTCAACTCAGTTTCAATATTAATATTCTTAAAACTATTCCTGAATTCGGCCTTGTATTATACTGTCAGTTGTACATTTAATACTTCCTGTAAACGGTGACTGGTCCATTACTATATATTTTACACACACACATTCTCTCAACATACCCATAGATAAAAAGTTGCTGCTCCAGCACTGACACTGCGAATCTGATCCTTTGTGATTGTGCCGATGCTCTTCCTGGCAGCCTTTGCAGACGACAGTGACAGATTCTGAGCATTGAATAAGGACACCTTCCTCATGAGGGATTCTTTTCCAGTCTTTCCCATTAGGACTTGAACATTACGCCAGTTCTGTAAAAGACATTGATGAAAAATATGTGTTAATTGTATCATAAGGTAGTCTACACAGATGACCTGTTTATGTGCTTTTCAACAATTTGGAATATAGTTAACAGATATTCTTACATGACGTTTGTATCGGACATTTACTAAAATACTGTTTACTCAGCAATTTATTTTATTTTTCAGTTGAATTCATTTCCTAATTGTCTAAGAGCAGCTGTTTATTAAGACCACTGATGTTCAGATGTTGATAATTTTGATTTTTAAAAATGTGGATTGCATTTTATGATCAATGATATTGGATAAAGATAAATATTATTTTTATTTCGAAATACTTATCAAATATAACATGCAAACAATAATCTCACCCACAACCAGATACATAGAAATTACACATAAAATTACTTGCTATTAAAGAAAATATCCAAGTAAGTCTCGTGTTCGTTTCAGTTACACAATAAGTACATTTTGTATTCTTTATGAACTGATGGATATAAAATAATAATAATAATAAAAACAATTAAAATATTCACCAACCTTCACGTCTGATGGTTTACTTCCTAAAAGAATAAACGCTGCCGCCATAACTTGGTGCACGCCATCTGGCGGCTGTCCGTAACTCTTGAGTTCGGAAATCGTTGTCTGCTCCATATTGAGCACTGCGTGTCTGAGTTTCTCAATTTTAGCAAGATGGTCCTTAAGTCTGGTAGCTAGGGCGATCTGCAGATCCAACTCACGGTTTTTATTCACTGACTTGGCATTCTTGATAGCAGCCTCTAAAGCCTTCAGGTCACGTCTCTGAGACGCATCTTGTAACGCTGATGAAGAAGAATTTGTTACGTTTAACTTCTACTCAGTTTATTATAAGATTTAAACATGAAGAGTTTATATATACTGTATATAATTATTCATTATGACCAACATTTTTACCCTGAACATTTGTAAAATATATACTCTACTGCGTATGTTGTATTTTTAGGTCCCGTAAGATGTTTTTTTTTTTTGTTGAAATCAAACGACTATCACAGATCAATTTATTATCACCAAAAAAGGAAGAAAAGTGTTGGTAAGAATCTTGGTTTTTTTTTTGATGACTTCGATTTTTAGCATCGGGCAAACTCGTTGAATCAATTTAAACACATGAAAAAAGACACCTACAAATTAAGGATAGTTAAAGAAATAATATTGGTTTACAAATGTTATTTTTAAAGTGTATATGCCGAAACATTTTTTTGTTTTACAACTGTGTTTACCATATTTTGCCTTAAGGATATCCATTTGCGATCGCGCCTTCTTGAGAAGTGGATCATCCTCTGGTGGGTTGGTCTCCAGATATCGCGTAATAGCCTTCTGTAGCTGCTGCTCGTCCTTCAGGTCAATCGCTCGCTCGATCTGACGTTGTGCATAACGTCGTTTCTCCTCTGTAAACACATAATGCACTTCAGTTATTAACACGTTCAATATCAAGTTAATTCGGGTGTTTTCAAAGTATAATTAAATGTAGTCATACTTGTGTATAACAAACATCCAAAACAGCCACAAAAGTGACATAAAGAGGCGAATTAAGGTTGCTTTCACTGTAAATAGGTGAACAAACTTGTCCAAAAAGACCACGAACATTACCAACAAAATGTCGTGACGGTCTTTACATACAAGTTGATACGATTTTGATATTTGAAATAACTTTTACTGAATAATTATAAAAATAGACTGCATTTTACAAAATAATATGCATTGCAACTGGAGATAGTAACCATTAAATTTACATGCATATATCTCAGTAGTGACATTAACATTGAAAATGCACAGAAATTATTACATTGTAGAGTTTCATTTTATTTATTTTCTTTCAAATACATGTATCACTTATAATCAGTTTCCGGGCTAAATCTGGATTCGGTCTATTTTTGTTCGGTTTGTTTACAACGAATCTGCACACAAGTGAACCTTGACAAAAATACAAATCTTCACTTTCAGAAGACAAAATTAGATGAAAAAGAGCGTGTAACATTTAGTAAAATTTAATTTTTTAAAAGTTGAGTGATACACAACACTCATTTGGCATTGTAGATTCACTAAATAATGTGCAACATCATTACAAACCAAAATAAGCAGCAATTATCAATGGCATAGCTCACAAATATAACATTGTGTCGTCTGCCTAATAAATTTAGAAAGTCACGTGACATGTTTTACTTGACTTTAACTTTCTACAAATAGACCGGTTCCGGAGACGAATTCAGTAAATGTCAACATCCGATCAGGTAGGGATTTCTCTTTTTTAAATATATAAACAGATAAGATTTGAAAGATTTGTTGGTTGATTTTAATAGTAACATAACCATGGTAAAATATTATTCTGTTACATTGATCGTGCGAATACAATTCCCGCCCCCCCCCCTCCCCTTAATAGACCGGAAACTGATTACTCGAGGATATTAATTACATATATTTGTTTGAATTTCGTGCTTATAAAAACTTTCATAATGTGTATTTAGACTTTAACAACATCTGAGAACTAACGTCATGGTAACACCTGACAAATAAGATTGAGGAACAGAGATATAAATCTGGACTTTAACATTTTATAAACTAGGGTCCAAGTTAAAGTAAGAGATGTTTATTGAAGATAATTGTCTAAAAGTGAGTGTATGCTTTTAAAATATTTAATTAACGTATAGACTCAAAGATAAAATAATTTTAAACAAAAGCAACGTAAAAATTGTTTCTTGTTTGTAAAGACGTTTTATACCGATTCCAGCTTTTTGTTTAATAAACATATGATCTGATGTGTCGAGTTATTACACGTACTATATCATGTTGCCTAATGTGTTGTTATTACACGTACTATACCACGTGACCTAATGGGTTGAATTATTACAAGTACCAAACCACGTAGCCTAAAGTGTCTAGTTATTATAAGTACCAAACCATGTAGCCTAAAGTGTTCAGTTATTATAAGTACCAAACCATGTAGCCTAATGTGTTGAATTATTATAAGTACTACACCATGTTGCCTGTGCTGAGTTATTACACGTACTATACCACGTAACCTAATGTGTTGAGTTATTACACGTACTATACCACGTAACCTAATGTGTTGAGTTATTATAAGTACTACACCATGTAGCCTAATGTGTTGAATTATTACAAGTACTACACCATGTTGCCTGTGTTGAATTATTACACGTACTATACCATATAGCCTAATCTGTTGAATTATTACACGTACTATACCACGTAGACAAATGTGTTACGTTATTACACGTACTATACCACGTAGCCTAATGTGTTGAATTATTACAAGTACTACACCATGTAGCCTAATGTGTTGAGTTATTACACGTACTATACCACGTAACCTAATGTGTTGATTTATTACACGTACTATACCACGTAGCCTAATGTGTTGAGTTATTACACGTACAATACAATGTGGCCTAATGTGTTGAGTTATTATAAGTACTATAATACGTAACCTAATGTGTTGAGTTATTACACATACTATACCATGTGGCTTAGTGTGTTATTATAAGTACTATAATAAGTAATCTAATGTGTTGAGTTATTACACACACTATATCACATAGCGTAATGTGTTGTTATTATACGTACGATTCCACATAGCCTAATGTATTGAGTTATTGTATGTATTATATTATACTATGAAACCAATAAACAAATCCAGATGCAGAGGCACGCGGAAACGTAGATAGGTCAACGCACACTTATGCATGCAAAGGAATGAATACGCGCACACATGCAAATACTTGCATACGCTATTACCGCGTGCACTGCATATAATAAATCAGTTTGTCAAATAATGCAAGGAAAAACCATAAATAGTAGTGGCAGCAAAAGACGCTATGGACTTATTTCTCTGGTCATAGACGACTGGCTGGAACGAGCAATAATTCAATGGATCCAATGACGGGGATCGATGCAACAACCCATAGCACCTCAAGCTGCCCTTCATGTTTGGTATGGACATTCGTGCTGAATATAATGTCAGATACCTATACTAATGTCAGTCACATACAACAACAGTAATTAATTCGTGCCAAGTTGCAGTAAAACATTATGTTAGCTATTAATATCTACTTTGGGAGTTATAACATTGTCCTATATACATGCACATGTATTAGTCGTGACGACGAAATACCTCTCGTCAACTGTCGACCTCGTGGAATATGTCTTTTTCTGACGCCTTGAAAAAATAGTCACCCGTTATCGTCATGTTCAGCATATGCAATATATTCTAATATGAATAACTTACCTACCTGTTTATTGTCTAATCAAAATGAAAATCACAATAGAAATAGCATCCCTAAAACGTTAAATCAGTGTATGTTGTTAGGTCTGTATTAATGCAGTATTTTCAAACTGCCTCTGAACGAATTTAATAATATCTTTTTTTTGTTGAAAACATAAAATCATTCATTTAAGATGCTGAATGTAAAAAAAAAATTAACGTACATGGCAAAGGTAACCTAACACATCTAGACAGTTACAAAGCTGATATGGAAGAATAATAAATGTTTAAAAGGCAGCTGTTAACATAGTGGTTTAGGTTACAATACACTCTTACATTAATTTTGTTAAAATGATGGTGATATTAAATGCCAATGGAGTAAAATTATTAAAAAGAATCACGTTCATTTATAGACACAAGTATTATACAAAGAAGAAAGATAATTAGCCTTTTAATTTTTTTATAAATCAAACGTGTTACCCCAAAATACAATTCCCAAATAAAAAAATTAAAAAAAGTTTCATTACTATTTGTTTAACCGTACCTTCTGTCTTTTTAGCTTTGTCCTCTTCACTCTCCATGTCAGAAATCATGGATGGCGTAGCTCCATTGCTGGGTTTAGCACCCTCTTCCTGAAGTGTCTCCATGATTGTCTTCAGGTTGTTACTATACAATTCACCAGGTCGTTTCCTGTTTATCTGATACCTAGCCAAATTGATGACGTTCCCGTTCTCATCGGTGTCATACAAGTTCAGCATATAGTCACCATATTCCTTCATCTTCACGTTCACCAGTTCCATGTCATCTTGGGTGATGATCTCAATTTGGTCAGAGGACGGAGGATCGTTGCCATTCCGCCTATACATCTGAGCCTTGGGATTCTTGCATCCTGGAGGAATAGGAATCACAGCTTCACCTTCTGAAGTCTCAACTGTTTCTGTAGGAATAACTAATATTTCTCCATTACTGTCTCCATCAGTTGTCTGTTCCTGAAAACCAGGACGTCCAGTAGAGGTCACTAGGTAGGAATGCACGCTATGAATACGAGTTGTCTCTCCCTTTGATCTTGCAAACACATTGAGAGAATACTCTCCTGCTTTAGGAAGATCAAGATCAAAGGTCCATTCACCATTTTGGTTTTTCGTAGCAATAGCCATTGTCTTTTCAGCTGATGAATCATTTGTGTGCAGTTCACAAATTAACTCTGTATTTTCCTTATCCTTGGTAGTAAACGTAACAGATAGTTTTCCATCTTTGGCTTTGACCGTACCTCCTGTGTGGCTAACAGCTTTCACACCAAACGTATCAGCAAGGTAATGTTTACCAAGAATGCCACCAGCAATATTTGGAAAATGTTTCGTATTAGGATCGACCCCTTCACACTTGATGAGATAGTTACATACATTAGGTGCGTCACCATTCTTATCTGAATTCTGGGCAAAGAGTTTCAGTGCATATTCTCCACGCTGTGGAAGCCTCAGCTTCACCACTGCTTCGTCCTTTTCTTGCTGGGTTACTGCATATTTACTGAGAGTTGCCTCGTCTATGGCAGCGTGTTTCAAACCTTGATGCAGCTCAATCTTTATACCGGATTTTGTGGCAAAGCGTATGTCCACTTTGCCATCTTTTGTTATAATCGTAGAACTAACATGTGACACGGCCGTGAGACCAGCATTTGTGGCAGCTGGCCCAGGACCCCATCCTAATGGCGGACAATCAGGGAATGGCAGGCAATGCACCTTTGCTTCTGGACAGGTTATTAGATATGTGCAGGCTAGATCGAATATGTCAGACTCTCGAACATCCAAACCATATATGTCCATCTTAAAAGTACCTGTCATTGGAAATCGCAGTGCAAAGTTAACCATTTTTGAGGAATGTTCAAAGAAAACAAACCGATCGAGGAACATGTCTATTTTGCTTCCAGGGTCTTCATTTTTTCTAGATTTGTACAACATGTGTTTGAATCTATAATGCTCACTATTTTCATCAGCCAAAGAGAAATGAATATTAATTTCTCCACCAGAGGTATTTAAAACAGCGTTTTTATGACTCTCTGGTGTGGTCTTCATCCCCAGAATATGAAACCTCTCCCGCACATAAAAATGATCTTCATACTCTTTAACAGTCATAGGGGTTTTCAAAAGCTGCCATGGCAGCTCATCGGGATAATGGGTATAGATAAACTGATCTGGGTCAGGCATAAAATAGAACTCGTTCACTCTGTGTTCGGTTTTGCCTTCTTGGGCCTCATCTTCCTCCTGAATGTTTCCATCAGAGTCAACAAGCGCCCATTCACCAGAGCGCCTTCCCACAACACATGCTGATGCCCAGAACGAGTCGATAAAACGCCAGCTGTTTTGTACGTAAACTGCATTCCACTGCGCACCCATTGTTTTCCTATTCACCTTCTTTCCGATCTCGTAGGCAGCGCTTTTATTCATTCCGCTGATGATCATACACGGTACGTTCACCATTCTAAAATAAATATTTTATTATGATGAAAGGATTTGATTAATGTACAATATGTTTCTTTTTTCGGTCTGCAGAATATTCTTTTTCTATCATAACCTTTGGCCAATTTGTGGCGGTCTGTTTCAGAATCAATAAACAAGGTCTTACAGAAATACTTGACGTTTTTTTTATTTTATTTGAAACTCAAATAAATATTAGTATAATGTTTATTAAGTAACATGAAGTAATTGTTATTTACAAATAATTTATAGTTGATCTGAAAAAAATGGAGTTAAAGCTTCATATTGATATGGTCCACAAATGTTTTTCTCATGTTTTTCATATTTCAAAAAAACCCAAAAAATAATAATAATAATTGTCAGGTATTTCTGCTACACCTATATATGTACATGGTTTTGTTAATGTCTGTTATATATATATTACATAAAATCACATGTACAAGTGAATAAATAAGTCTAAAAACGACACATAATTTATCAACAATGGAGAAATCAAATAAATGTAACAGCATTTGCAGAATGTATGCAGGAGCCAGCTC
>JAULBS010035812.1:0-10122 GCA_032355785.1 Symmetromphalus regularis
AATGCAGTCAAATGTTATTACAGACGATGTGTTGTGAATGCAGTCAAATGTTATTACAGGCAATGTGTTGTGAATGCAGTCAAATGTTATTACAGACGATGTGTTGTGAATGCAGTCAAATGTTATTACAGGCAATGTGTTGTGAATGCAGTCAAATGTTATTACAGACGATGTGTTGTGAATGCAGTCAAATGTTATTACAGGCAATGTGTTGTGAATGCAGTCAAATGTTATTACAGACGATGTGTTGTGAATGCAGTCAAATGTTATTACAGGCAATGTGTTGTGAATGCTGTCAAATGTTATTAAAGGTGATGTGTTGTGAATGCAGTCAAATGTTATTACAGGCGAGGTGTGAATACAGTCAAATGTTATTACAGGCGATGTGTTGTGAATGTTATTACAGGCAATGTGTTGTGAATATAGTCAAATGTTATTACAGGCGATGTGTTGTGAATGTTATTAAAGGCAAGGAGTTGTGAATCCAGTCAAATGTTATTACAGGTGATGTGTTGTGAATACAGTCAAATGTTATTACATCATATATTGTTACAAATCAACAGTTTTAGTGATTTTGTTTCATATGGAGATGGAAGGGAGAACAGTATAGTGTGTCAGACTTTTAGATTATCTCTTAAAACCAAACATAATAAGTCAATAAAATAATTCCAGTTATTCCAAGAGCTATATGTATAATGTCAATATTAATAACATGTCTTAGGCTAAAAGGTTTGAAGATGTTCTCTCATTCAGCTTTTTGTAAGTGAGAAACAATTATTTATTCTTCTTTGTATACTTACAGTAATATTATTGTACTTACAGTGACTTCCAGCTGAGTTTGAACAACAGTGACATAATTGAGGCAGTGCATACTGCCCACTTATTAGACTTGGGAATTGTAACAGGTGATTTGCTTTTCATCGTCATACCTCAGCAAGATTCTGTTCTAACCAAAGAAGATGTCCACAGCACAGAGAGACCTCAAGAACAGATAACTGAGACTAATTCACTTCTGTCTGAGGTTACATCTAGAGACATAGCAGACTGCACTGATCACATGTGTAAAGACCATACAGTGACTGATGTCTGTACAGACTGTTCAATGACTGATGATATACATGCACCGGATGAAGATACATGTGTGGCAGTTGTTGATGCAGTTGTCAATAAGTGTTTGAGTCAGCCACTGCTATGTTGTGAGGCGACATCTGATGCTGTTCCTGCCACACTGGAACATCTGTTCACGATATCGTCATGTAGCAGCAATATGGATGCCTTGTGGATTGTAATCCATACCATGATGCTTGAATCTGGATACCAACTGGTACAGGTAATAAAATCTATTGATCAGTCATAACCATTTACCTTTTAAGCAGTATGTTATGAAATGGATGGATTTTTTATTTTATTATTGGGGTGGGGATGGTGTTCAAAGCACTTTCAAAAGCGTATTTATTTATTTAACGACCCTCCAGCACAAAAGTAAACATCGGCTATTGGGGGTCACACAATAATTAATTCAAACATTTATAAAAAAAATTCCAAACATATACAAACAAATCATCAACATCAAAACGTATACACAACACACTAACAAAACAAACCAAGACCACGAAAAAACAAATCCTCTGCAAAAATGGTCTCCTTTAAAAACCTAACAATAAGCTGTGGGTGGAATCGCAATGATTCCACCACACCCTCACCAACAAACACATCACCTCCAACAGGCTGAAGGTGAGGACAAGCCATCAAAATACGACGCACCACCAATACACACTGACAGCGCCCACAACAAGGTGGATGGTCTCCCTTCAAATGAAAAACATGAGCCAAATACTCATGGCCAACACGAGAACGACACAAAATAACCTCATCCTTGACTGTCCAAAGGACGACTGCCACTCCACTCTCCCTGGACCGGCTCTACAGAATGAAGTCTGCTCACCCTTTCACTGTCCCAATCACTCCGCCTGTCAGCCAAAATACACCTGTCAATCTCAAATTCAAAATCAGAAAAGGGGACACCCATGCTGGCACGAGGCAATTTCAAGGCATCCCTAGCAGCCAGGTCTGCCCCCTAACCACCCCCAATACCAATGCGACCTGGCACCCAACAGAAAACAATTCTTCTTTTAGAAGACAAAAAGACACCTTCGCATCACCATCACAATCAAAGGATGTCCCAGCCTCACACTATGCAAAGCTTGGAGACACGAAAGTGAGTCTGCAAAAACTACAAATTTGGATGCATCTGAAGCTCCAATTCTGCTCAGGGCACCAAGAACTGCCCGAACTTCAGCAGAAAAAATAGAATCCGAATCAAGCAATCTCCCTGAAAACGTGTTAGATGGAAACACTGCAGCACAGGCCACACCACCTCCATCTCGCAATCCATCAGTACAAACATGAATGAAATCACCAAATCCGCCTCTGATTTCCAAGAAATGCCGTTCGCAAACAAGTGGATCTGCACGATCCTCCTTCAAATCCACCAGATCAAACAAAATAGTAGGTGGCTCCATACACCATATGGGATCGAGCATTGCCAAGTAAGACCTGCGAGCAGACCCATAAACAATGCACACACAATCCAGCTTCGATCCCACAAGAGATCTGTACCTCCAACAACTTTCAAAATGCTAAGCGCCCCCAAGCCCCTCCCTTTCACATATTTCAAATGTGGCACAAAAGAAAGTTTTCTGTCAAAAATTATGCCCATAAACCTAGACTGCTCCACAACCGGAACTGGACTTCCATCTAAACAAAGTTTTGGATCCAAATGGCAACTTCGTCTCTGACAAAAATGCACACAAACCGTTTCTGTCCTCAAGAATCGAAAACCATTGTTTGTTGTCCACTGCTGAAGTTTATTTAAGCAAAGCTGCAACTGATGTTCAACGATTCTCATACCCGGCGATCTGCAGCAAATTTTAAAATCATCAACTTATAAAGAGCAATCAACACCAGGTTCCAAACACTGGGTGATGCTATTGATCCTGACAGAAAACAAGGCAACAGAAAGGACACCACCCTGAGGCACACCTATCTCCCGAGGATTGGAGTCAGAACAAGTTGATCCACCCCAACTTCAAAAGATCTGTCCTTCAAAAAATTACTTATGAAGTCGGAAAGACAACCTCTAAGGCCAAAGCCATGGAGGTCCCCCAAAACACCACACCTCCCAAGTGGTGCCACAGGCCCCCTCCACACCATACCTCCATGTGGTGCCACAGGCCCCTCCACATCACACCTCCATGTAGTGCCACTGGCCTCCTCTGTACTACACCTCCATATGGTACCACAGACCCCTTCCAAACCACACCTCCATGTGGTGCCACTGGCCCCCTCTACACTACACCTCCATGTGGTGCTACAGGCCCTCTCCACACCACACCTCCATGTGGTGCCACAGGCCACTCCACACCAGACCTCCATGTGGTGCCACAGGCCCCCTCCACACCATACCACCATGTGGTGCCACAGGCCCCCTCCAAACCACACCTCCATGTGGTGCCATAGGCCCCCTCCACA
This sequence comes from Symmetromphalus regularis, assembly GCA_032355785.1. Lineage (NCBI taxonomy): Eukaryota > Metazoa > Mollusca > Gastropoda > Neomphalida > Neomphalidae > Symmetromphalus > Symmetromphalus regularis. The sequence goes on from JAULBS010035812.1 coordinate 3,532, forward strand.
CCAAAAAATATGAATACCAAATGCGGGTCGAGGACGAAAAGCTCCCTGACAAAAGTTTCAAAATGTACAAGATAACCAACCGTGCCCCACATGGATCCGAACCCACACCGCACACCAGTAAGCAATTTGTGTGACCCAAGAAACCAAACGAGTCCAAGATTGATCACTCGCTCCACAGCCTGCAAGAGCAACAGAGCGATAGCTGGAAGGACCTATTGGATCCTTGCCAGGACCCGGAATAGGGACAATAATTGCTTTCCTCCAATCAGAAAGAAAATCACCAGAATCTCTTGACTTCACCAAACATGCCAAGAAGAACAAAAATGCTCAAGAAGCTGATAGTGAAGATCATCTGGACCCACTGCAGTATCATGAGATTTGTGAAGAGCATCTCGTAGCTCTTCAACAGAGAATAACTCGCTGTATACCTCAGCACCTCCAGATGCAAAGCCAACATGCTGCTTTTCAGCTTTATTTTTGACAGAAAGAAACGAATCTGAACAAAAAGCAGAAAAACTATATGAAAAATTGTCTGCCACTGTATCGGCCATGTCACGCAGAGAGGCAATGTCTGTGCCAGTGCCAGACAAGCGCCCGACAGTATCACAGGATTTTCATTTTACAGATCCCACTCAAGACAGAATTCAACTTGGAGACATAATTTCTCCAAGACGACCTCTGTCCAATCTCTCTATGAGCCTCAGCCCTAGCGATTTTGTAATTGTTCAAGTTATCCTTGGTAGATTCTCATTTGAACGGTAGCCAGTCAATTCGTACCATAGTCATTTTGTACCAAATTTTACTATTTCGTACCCTGGTCATTTTATACCATAGTTATTTGGTCATTTCGTACCATAGTCATTTCGTACCATAATCATTTCGTACCATGGTCATTTTTCGTACCATAGTCATTTTGTACCAAAGTCATAGTATAAATCTACTGACAGATCAAGGGTCATTACATAAAAAAAAAAATAAGTGCTTCACACCTGACCCCCTCAGAATCTCCTGATATTTTTTAAATATATTTAACTTTAATATATTTAATGAAGCTCTGCAAAATTTAAACATAATACTATGAATAATTTCAGAGATATGTACCTCGGGTATTGTAAAAATGATGGCAATTTTTATTTCACATTACATTTTCAGTCATTTTTGAGCTCTCATAACTTCATACCTGAAGTTGCTAGCTACATGACATTTTCAGGGTTCAATGAGGTATTGGAGCTGTGTTCAGAAATTTAGGTGAGGGCCCAGGCCAACTTTGAACACCAATATCACAAGGGTCAATGTAAAAAAAAAATATATAATTAAATAAAAAAAAAAAATTGTTGTTAAATTTAGGTCTGCCACTGTATCACCTTTATGTGACAATATGCATAATATATGTTTAGAAAAGTGAATTCATTTGGGTTAATGGCCAATGAAACACATTATATAGTTAATTTACTTCTCTTATTCATTTAAAACTTTATTCATTTATAAATTTGCTCACTTTACAAGATATGTGGCATACTATGACAAGTAAAAGATACAGTGTATGAAATGACCAAATAACTATGGTACAAAATGACCATGGTACGAAATGACCAAAGCACTATGGTACGAAATGACTATGGTACTAAATGACCATCAACTATGGTACAAAATGACTTTGGTACGAAATGACTATAAACTATAATGGTACGAAATGGATGGTACAAAATGACTTTGGTACGAAATGACTAACATCCGTTTGAACCTATCAAGGACCCTATTTCGCTCTTTTAATACATTTTTAACTATCGTTAAACCATGGTTTACAGATATGTTTCTGAACTGCCGATGTTTTGGGTACAATTTCATCAGCAGTGTCTTTCAAGATGGAAGTGAACAAAGACTTTGGATCATCAGCATCTCCTATGGCAGAATGCTGCACTTTAGTGCTGCACAGATATTAAAATTGATTCCAGTCTGCCCTGAACAACTTCCATCTCTGAACCTTTTCAAGTTATGGTTGTCCATCATTCTCCAAAATAATTGTAAAGTGGTCACAACCGCATGGGTCTGAACCAACCCTCCAGGAGAAATCAAGGCAAAGTGATGAACTACAAAATGTTAAATCGATTAATGTGAAAGACCCAGTTGCAGGATGAAAATGTGTCTTCCAAGCGTTTACCCCTAATATTGTTATCTTCGCATCCCCACATAGTGTGGTAACCATTGAAGTCTCCCATAACAATAAAAGGGACAGGGAGTTGATCAATGAGATCTTGGAGATCTCTAGGATTGAAATTGAAATTATGCTGTGACCGATACAGCAACTGCTTGTAAATTTGTAATTAAATGAATAAAACTCTGGGGAATGTTTTCATTAACAATTAAGGAAACTTTTCAGTATTTATGACAGGTTAAATCCTCTAACTATAATACTATCAGTCTCCTTCAGAAATGTTTCCTGAAGGCAAACTGCAATGGGGTTATATTTTTGTATCAGAAGATGAAATTCATCAAAATTGGGCCTAAGCAGTTCCACTCAATAAATTTGTTTGCCATTATGGGTGGATAATAGGTTGTATTATAATTTTATTCTTTTGTGGTTTCGTTGGTGGGATTTGTGACAGTAAGAGATCTTGAGATGAAATCTCCATCTCGTTACCCACATCCACTTCCAAAGGATTAAAAGGATTGCTAATTGTGACTGCCTTTAGTTCATATTTCTTCAGTCATCTCAAAGGACAATCCTTTGACGATTTTGTACCTTTCATGTCTTTTCGTGGCATGGTCTTACTTGCCTGAGGTTGACTGGAGCCTGACTACCCAGTAATCACCTTACTAGACTGATTTGAAGAAATTGAAATCTTTGCTAATGTAGCAGCTTCTTTCTGCTTTTTTGCAGCTTTTGTTGCCCTTTTTTTTTGCCTTCTGTATGTGAGAAAGTTTCTGGTATTTTGACTCATTGCAAGGCCAAGTTAACTAGGTATTGGTTGAAATGCTCTTTGTAGGGACCTTAACCACTGCAGCGTAAAATCTCTCTTAACACTGCAGCTGTTGCTGTAGTCTCCACCAATTTCCTTTCTTTAGGAAATGAAAGAAGCCTTTCAACCTTCACCTTTTATACCTTTTTCTCCAATTTCCACTTTGGACACTCCCTTGATTATGCAGAGTGGTTACCTTTGCAGTTTATGCACAGAATGTCATTGCTACATGTCTTGTTGTCATGATCCAACTGACCACAACAAGCACATGGTTTTTTGTTCCGGCATGTAGTTTGATCATGTCCAAATTTCGGACAATTAAAACATCTCAAAGGGTTTGGTATGTAAGGAACAACAGGTATACTAAGATACCCAGCCTTGACTGATTCAGGTAGTATAGGTGAATTAAAGGTTAATTTGAAAGTATTCGTTGGAACCAATACATCGTTCCGACGAAAACTTATTCATTTAACTGAAATTACTCCTTGAGAGGAGAGGTTTTCCAACATTTCCTTTTCACTCACGCCTTTCAAATCTCGAGAGCGTATTACTCCTTTAGATGAGTTCAAAGAATAATGAGCTGCTACTGTAATGGGTACATTGCAGATGAATGTAGATTTTAAGACACATGGAGTGCTTTTCCTTTGTAATTCCACCAACAAAGACCCATTCTTCAGCTTTTTGACAGATTTGGGATCACTTGCTAAGACGACAACCCCTTCTGAATAACAAATGGGGAAAGTTTGGCCAAATCCCCTTCAACAGATGAATTAATGACCAGGATTCAGAAGTGACAACCTTTGTCTTCTTTGAGGTTCCATTTATCTTAGATTCTTCATCCGGTGTATGTACAGATGTCTGTTGATAATTTTGGCAGAATGCCAGCAGTATACACATGTATGTATAGATGTGTGTTGATATTTTTGGCAGGATGCCAGTGGTATACACATGTATGTACAGATGTGTGTTGATATTTTTGGCAAGATGCCAGCGGTATACACATGTATGTACAGATGTGTGTTGATATTTTTAGCAGGATGCCAGCGGTATGTATCTATGTACAGATGTGTGTTGATATTTTTAGCAGGATGCCAGCAGTGTATCTACGTACAGATGTGTGTTGATATTTTTAGCAGGATGCCAGCAGTCTGTATCTATGTACAGATGTGTGTTGATATTTTTAGCAGGATGCCAGCAGTGATCCGGAGGACTACTTGTCTTTACCTGATGGATGGAAAAGACTTGGCTTCTACTGCTTTCAGTACACTCACTCGCATGCAGAGGAGCTTATTTGCTCAATCACAGGGGTGCCAATGGGCAACTCACTGGTCATTCATGGTAAGTGGTCACACACACACACATAGATATTCAGTTCTATTAACCTATTTTGGGGGTGCTGATTATGAAAAAATAGGATACCAAGCTGAATTTGTAGTTTTTGGCCCTCAAAATTGAAAAACAAAATGGCCACCCATAATCACTATTTTTCTGATTAAACATTCCACCTTGCAAAAGTATGTCCAAATTATTTCATCTATCACTAAATTTGTATTTTAGGACGATTAAATTTAATAAAATGATGTTTTAAAAACAAAATGGCCACCAAGTGGCAGAAAAAAATCAAGATGGCTGCCACAATCTATATATTTAAGACACCCCATGGGCCTGATAGGATCCATGTGCACCTCCATCCCATCTCTACTACACTATGTTATAGGCAAGCCCTAAGATGTCCTAAACATGAAATCAGCTAGTAATTGTCAAACAAAATTGGAATCTACTAACCATATTTCACCAATATTGGAAGTTAGCCTAAAAATATTACATTTTCGAAAATGTCTTGCAAATATCTTCATGCTCACTATTCTCTTCACCATGACACCGACATATCGTTCAGGGTCAAGTATTATATGCCAAATAAAAGCTTATGATCTGCTGGTTATCATGGCATATAATAATGACTAAATCATCATTAAAGAACCACACCCCATTTCTTATTTTGGCAACCCATACAATTCCCATTTTTTATATTTTCTTTTTGACAATACCGTTTTGGGCTGTTGTTTTCGTAAATAGTATCTATAAACACCCACTAAAATAAAAGAGATAAAATATTACAAGAAATATGTAGATATACAATAAAATTGCCAACTTACGTGCTTACTACATCCCTTTTCACAGTAAATGCCACATTATCCACTAATTTTGCATTCAACTGTCGATCGATTTAAAAACAACATAGCGGTTGAACAACTGCTTTACAGATACGAAACTTTCAGGAGATGGAAAGGGAGGAATGGGAAATGAACAGGGATTGTTGGTGGGTTGGAGTTTTGGTGCGTGTTGTAAATAAAAATAGTAATATATTACATTGTGACTGGTTCATTTTATTTTTAATGACTCCACAGAGATAGCGGATGAACTGAAAGTTTCATATTTGTGACTTATTTGTTTGACTGCCATGTTGTTTTTAAATCGATCGACGATTGAAGGCAAAATTAGTGGATAATGTGGGATTTACTGTGAAAAGTGATGTAATAAGCGCGTAAGTTGGCAATTTTATTGTATATCTACATATTTCTTGTAATGTTTTGTTGGGAAACCGAAGCGTTTGTTGCCAGAAATTTGCACCAGTACATAATAAGGGTCGGGAGCTGAACTTAATGCAATAACCAATAATCAAAGCATTAAGTTCCTGAACTACAGTGCACCATACTTCGATATCCGTGCGTTAATGTACTGACTGTCGGTGCAATAGTCGTCCGTTAATGTACTGACTGTCGGTGCAATAGTCGTCCGTTAATGAACTGACTTTCGGTGCAATAGTCGTCCGTTAATAGTCGTCCGTTAATGTACTGACTGTCGGTGCAATAGTCGTCGGTTAATGTATTGATTGTCGGTGCAATAGTCGTCCGTTAATAGTCGTCCGTTAATGTACTGACTGTCGGTGGAATAGCCGTCCGTTAATGTACTGACTGTCGGTCCAATAGCCGTCCGTTAATGTACTGACTGTCGGTGCAAGAGCCGTCCGTTAATGTACTGACTGTCGGTGCAACAGTCGTCCGTTAATGTACAGACTGTCGGTGCAACAGTCGTCCGTTAATGTACTGACTGTCGGTGCAACAGTCGTCCGTCAATGTACCGACTGTCGGTGCAATAGCCGTGTGTCAATGTACAGACTGTCGGTGCAACAGCCGTCCGTTAATGTACTGACTGTTGGTGCAACAGTCGTGCGTTAATGCACTGACTGTCGGTACAATAGCCGTGCGTTAATGCACTGAATGTCGGTCCAATAGGCGTTCGTTAATGGATTTACGGCCTTATTATTAATACACAGCAACACATTTATCTGAAATTGACGTCAAATAAAATAGCCTGCCCCTAATAATGATCTCAAAGCAACAATAAAATGTCTTGAGTCAATCATACATACATAATAACTACGTAATAAACACTAATTAAAACTAAACTGACAAGTTAATGACAAAGTGAGAATATGTTATGTCTTCAGTCTATCATACATACAAAATAACTACGTAATAAACACTAATTAAAACTAAACTGACAAGTTAATGACATAATAACTATCTAATAAACACTAATTAAAACTAAACTGACAAGTTAATGACAA
>JAULBS010035823.1:0-10121 GCA_032355785.1 Symmetromphalus regularis
TCAAACAAATTGTTAAACTAATTAATTTATAATACTATATTGAATATAATGACCACGAAACTGGCTATATTTCACTTTTGCTTTAACCTTGTTGTTCGAATACCGCAACATTTTACGTTTGAGCTGTTGCTTTATGTACGTGCCTTTTTTGAGATTACAACAGATATAATATATTCAACATCAAGTTATGATAGATCATTGCACCTTAAACATTTATGCTGATACAGTGTGAACACGACACGAAGTTCTCCGAGTGTCAGAACAGTGGTAGCATGGGTTATTTGTGAAAATAGTTACCTGCAGGCTTCTGACGAAAAGAATACCACATCTTTTGACGAGTCGACAAAGGGACCGAGGAACTGCCCGTCTACAAATACATGTAATAAAATAAAATTAAGGGTGCCGGGTGTACGAGTGGATTTTAAATGCAAGTTAATGGGCTGAAAAGTGTTTTATATTACGTTCACCTACTGGGTGGGGTGTGCATATGTTAAAAGTGAGTAAGTTAACCAACTGAGCCGGTTGTTTGAAGTGACGTTGGGGATATCTCAGGAATAAACTCCTGCCTGGTTACGTCATGAAGTCATTAATCACCCGATAGTGTGGTAAGCTGCTTTTTGGTGATTTTATGTCTAACGTACGCGTTCTATCACACCAGGATAATTCTCTTTCTTTATTTTTTAAGCCTGGCTTTATTTCTTAAAATACAAATGTTTGCGACATAAATGATTAAAGGAATAGTATAGGATGCAAGCACGTAGGAACTGGGTTGTGGCACTTGTGAACATGTCTTTTTAAAAAAAACGAACATTGTCAAACCAGGACGGTAGGAACGACTTTGGGAGTGTGTGTGGGGGGTGGGGGAGGGGGACAATTATCGATCGGGCACAAACTCTACAATGGCAAACAATAATGTGTAAAAATAAAAATAATATAACAAAAAATAAATAAATAAAAACTTTAGAAATGATCACAAGTGGGGGATCACGTACCCATGGGCCTGCATACATAAACAAAATAAAACAATAAAACGAACCATTGACAAGAGATTAACATAAATTAAGAGAATCAACCAAAAAACAAACCAACAAAATCGGCCGAACGAATGAATTGAGCAGAACAGATGGATGACGTCACGCTCTTTGTTCTTGTTGACGTAGTCTGATGACGAGAGGAGAAAATTGTGTATCATTACAGTCTCGATATGATTATTCCACGGGTTCCTCGAGTTTACAAACTAAATATATAAATATATATAAATCCAAAACTTGAAAAGCAATGCAGGCAGGCATCTGACAGGATACGAGAGTGCGCGAGAATACGCGAAGAGAAAGCCATTCTGTGGGATTATTTAATAGTCATGTTGCCTAATAAGGAGGATAAAGGCAAACATTTTATTAATTAGATCTGCTATACCGCCATTAGATGGAACAATGACCAGTCTAAGGCAGGTGAATGCAATCAAACGTGTTTGTTTTCTGGATATGAAGTAAATATAAATAGGAACGACTTTGGGTTATAATGGCAAACGTTAAAGGTGAAGGAATAAAAAAAATTAAAAAAAATAGGGATTGTAAATGCAGGCAAACTTTTTGAACTAATTTTAAAGAGTGGCTCACAACTTGTTCACGTATAATTACTAATAATGATGTTAAACATAATGAAGAACTGATTCTTTTAGGGTACACTGATGATTTTAATATGCATTCTGTTTTATAAATGTAGTTCAGCAAAAAGATATTGATATAATACATTTTAAGCGAGAAGTTTTTACAAGATACACTATTGAAAAACAGATTTATTATAGTAAATGTGAAATGGATAAATTTGATCTAAAATGTTATTTTTATAAAGAATTATTTAAAAATCCAATTTTATAAAAACAATATGCATTATATATCTAAATTTATTAAATACTAGAATATTTTAAACATGATAAAGAAACTATGTATTTAAACATCTTTTTGTCAGTCCAGAGAGTTTTTTGTTCCTCTGTTTTATTTCATCTAATGTAGCTTCTTTTTTTCCTGATATAGACAAATGTATATCTATATAGATATTATATATTATATATCAGTGTATGTTTTCCTATTTAAAATAAGAATATGTTATTATTATTATTATTAAAATAATTATCTCAGCTTTATGTATATTTATTCTTGTTAGCTTAATTTATACACAATACCCGTATTATATATTTATGTGTTTGTAATTTTTATATAATTGTGTAAATGTTTGTATGTGTTATTAATTGTATAATCATGTTGGAAAATGTGTTCCTATGGGCCTGTTAACGTGTACAATTTGTGAATAGGAGTAGAAAGAGTTCCGTATGATCAGAGGTCATAACATTTCAAAATTTAAATAGGTAAACCACATGAGAGTTTACCGAACATTATTCCCTTGCTGTATCCACCATTGCGATGTAATAAATGTAATTATTTTTTAATATTTATCGTCATTCCATAAATGATGTTGTTATATTTTGTACCTTTGTTTTGTTTCCTGAAGTAATTTTGAAATAACATAAAAATAAAATAATCGCCCCCCCCCCCCCAATATAACTTTCTCGTAACCTTCTTTGGAAACCTCTCCAACATTAAAACATCTTTAAAATATCCCTTTTATTATTATTATTATTATTATTACATGATAAATGTTTGTTCGATTTTTATTATTATTATACATGTATTATTATTACAATTATTATTATATGATGTTTGTTCGGTTTCTATTATTATTATTACATGATAAATGTTTGTTCGGTTTTTATTATTATTATTATTAGTAGTAGTAGTAGTAGTAGTAGTAGTAGTAGTAGTAGTAGTAGTAGTAGTAGTAAGTAGTAGTAGTAGTAGTAGTAGTAGTAGTAGTAGTAGTATTTTACTTACCTGACCCGTTGATCATGTTTGCATATTTGCCACTCCAGAAGGAAAGTGTGCTATAAAAGAAATATTGAACACGGTATTGTTATCTGCTTTACTATGGATATATGGTGGGTTTCTTTTTAATGGCATCACATAATTATATAAACTTAACGGTTTTACTAACAGTAATCTAGCGCTTTACTGTGATAGCCAATTTGAAAATCATCTTTAAAATCTTTTAAAAAAATAATAAAACGAATGTGCCCTTTGTGTATCATTTAGATTCTCATTCTATAGTACTCCCATTTAGTAAATCAGCAATGACTGAGGTGGTGTTTTACCAAGGTAGACCCTCATCCCTCAAAATAATAATAATAAATGTTAACTTGGTTTCTGGACTATAACATATTTATATAAATGCTTAGTTAAGATAGCTAATAAAGGTGTTACTCTTGTTTGTGTTTACTGTAGTGCATGTTTTATAAATTAATATTGTAAACAAGAATCAATATTAAATATTATTAATTTTATAGAATGAAAATTAAAAAAAAAAATATTTCAAGATTGTAATAAATATTTTTAAAAATATTTAATTATAAAGATACTTTGTGGTTGGATCAGTTTAAATTAATTTCATTTAATATGTAAAGTAATTAATCAATTGTCTATCTGGGTTCGAAATATATTTGTTTTCTTCTTTACCTTCTTTTTTTAGTTTTTCTTTTTCGTATCTTTCTTAATCCATCTTTTTAATAATATTTTATTTTATTATTATTTTATTTTTTTCGTTTGTTTCAGTTATTTGTAAACAATATATGTCTGTATTTTATACTGGCCATGATTCAGTGCCTCAACCCTGATATGGTCAGGAAGTTTGTCTGGGACAATTAAAAATAAATTAATTAATTAAAGTAAAACCATTGTAAATATGAAATCATAATTACATAATTATAATTATAAAATAATGCATAATTATTACGATATCTTTAGCAAATTCATTGGCTAACAATATGACCTGACTTAATTTATCCAGGAATTTGCTAAACAATGTACACTTTAAAATACTTAAGCCGATATAATTATCTGTGTGGCAGGTTAGGTCAGCCACCCAATGTAGCAGCTGATGTCATTGTAAATATCACGTGATAGGCTTTAAATAATCATAGTATAAATGATCAAAACGTCTAATGCTTATCTAGTTATCATATGTTGTCAGTAGAAATATTAATAGTAATTACATGACGACCCGAATAAATAACAGTCAGGAGTGACACTCATGCGTTTATCACTGGGACCGTTAGTGCAGTACAGTCTTGACCTCCAGTGGCTGGTCCATGGTTTTACACCTTTTTCAAATCTTTTTCCAGATCTTTAGCCTTTGCGTTACAGAATAACAAACATTTTCAGATGCATATTGTCTTTTTGTTAGTGTATGAGACAATGCATCTCATGGACGTCGGAACTGGACCCAATAATTTATCCAGAAGCTATTAAAATAGTTTTTCCAGTATCTACATTTCTAAATTTCATATCCCCGGATTTCCCTAGCCCTGAACATCGCTAGTCTGCCTCTGACACTGAATGTTGTCAAATTAAATAACAACAAGATCTCTGTTTTATATATAAATATAATATAACAAATATCATTTTTAAAAAAAGCTTTCAACTTAAAAATGTTTTAAAAGCGACTATTCAAGTTGATGAACTAAATCACAGAAGGGTCATTTTGTGTGATCCCTAAAAACCGCCCCCACCACCCACCCAAAACCACCCCCAACCCCCACCACTTCGAGCACCAATTTAGATGAATGAAAGAAAACAAAAAAGAAAAAAAGAAAGAAAACTAATTTGCACAAAACCCACACTGACTGGACCCTGTACCTGCCTTTTCCAAATTGTCTGTATTCGCCCCTGTAACTGTATAGTCAGCCGGTGTTTGTGTATACTGACCCAAAACACACTGTCAAGTGTACATAGCTAGAACTTTATTATATGTCACTTCGACATATAGTAGGACCCATTATTATTGATTAAATGTCCATTGATATTTATTAATCTATAGATTTTTTTTTTAACGAACATAAAATTTTATTTTATTATATAATTATATGTGTACAGTTACACGTGTAGGCTATTTTGATACAGTAATCGTAGCTTCTACAAATAAGGCGATAAGAAAGTCGAAGGTTACGTTATCGTGTCTGGTGCATTCTGAGTTCAAAATCCAGTCGGGTATAAGTTCAAGTCTCGAGGAGGCTGATATATTAAGTTATAATACAGTGTCTAGTTATTTAACATATTTTAGTAACAATTCAGTTATAATCACACGGTTAAATAAATCAGTATGCTTATGCTTTATCAATTCTCATAACTTTTATTTTTGTGTTTATAGAAACTGCCACTTTAATCACTTTGAATTTTAAAATCTATTAAAGGTAGCTTGGTGGCAGTTGTCATAAAAAGGTTTATAAAAATTAGAAAATAATGTTGTATCAGGATTAATTTAACGTTTAAGGATATGGTTGTTTTTGTGTTTTATTATTAAAATATGTTAAATTATGTTATAACATGTTATAATATCTATATTGGAACACCGATCACGTTTCTGGTCGTTCTGATGTCTGTAATAACTCAAAATGATTATATTGTACATAAAACACCAAAGGTCTAAACTGGTATGTATTCTGTCATGAATAAGAATAACTTGAAGTTTACTATTAATTTAGAATAGCTCTTACGTGAAATAATTCCATCTATCGATCACAGAAACGCGATTTACGTCATCAGATCCAGTGTAAACGTTATAAACTCCATCGGCGGATCCATTCCACTGAAAACAATGTTTTATTTAGAATGGATAAAACAGTTATTTATTCAAATTTCAATAAAAGCATTCCGTTAAAATCAGGAGTAAAACAAGATTGTACCATGAGCCTTATTATTTTCCATCAGTTATTTAAATCATGAAAGGCAGAACTTTTTTTTAATTTTTCATGCTATTCTCTCGTAATCATAAATAATTACAACAATAAATATTACATTCCATTATAAAATATGTTTTCAATATACATGTACATTTATACATGTGAAACGTTCAAAATATTTTACGGTTCGTGTTTCATTCAAGTATTTGTTTCGTTAACTTGCTTGTATTATTACTCCATGCACATATTGTATAAAATTGAAACAAAATAAAAGTGTAATGGTTCATTTTATATTAATAGTCATCATCGTAAGTTGTAAATTTATTAATCCAAAACATTTAGTCTAAGAATTGGCTGGTGTTATGGTCATCATACCTTATATATTAATACAAAACTTGGTCTAAGAACTGCGTGGTGTTATAGTCATCATACCTTATACATGAATCCAAAATTTGGTCTAAGAACTGCCTGGTGTTATAGTCATCATAAATTACACATGAATCCAAAATCTGGTCTAAGAACTGCCTGGTGTTATAGTCATCATACCTTATACATGAATCCAAAATCTGGTCTAAGAACTGCCTGGTGTTATAGTCATCATACCTTATACATGAATTCAAAATCTGGTCTAAGAACTGCCTGGTATTATAGTCATCATACCTTATACATGAATCCAAAATTTGGGTCCAAACAGTGGCTCAAGTTAAAGAGTCCCATCAGATCTTTCGAGACAAATTTGAGAAGCGGATCTTCATAGCCATACAGGATGTCGTGAACACTGACCACTTTGAAAAGACTCTCGCTGGTGATCTCCAGCGCAAGATTGATGACCTCCTGCACCCAGGGCTCTTCAAACCGAACCAAGTAAGCTGCCGACTTGACGGGACATTTCAAATAAAACAGAAAAGATTTTAGTATTGGTGTGCTTGTAGCTATTGAAGACTTGAGATAACTGTCCAAACATTTCCTATTATTTTTGATAGGCTGTCTATCTCTATCTGCCTCTCTCTCTCTTTCTCTCTCTGTCTCCCTCCCTCTCACACCTCCTCTCTCTATATATATATATCTCCCCGTCTCTCTCTCTCTCTCTCACTCTCTCTCTCTCTCTCTCTCTCTCTCTCTCTCTCTCTCTCTCTCTCTCACTCTCTCTCTCTCTCTCTCTCTCTCTCTCTCTCTCTCTCTCTCTCTCTCTCTCTCTCTCTCTCTCTCTCTCTCTCTCCTCTCCTCTCCTCTCCTCTCCCTCCCCTTCAATATATAACTAATTTTAACTGTTAAAATTATTTGAGAACATCTATTAAATTAATTTGGGGGAAGTTACTGCCAAAGTATTTAAGATTATTATGAGTTTTATGTCTTCTTTTTCTCATTTTTTTTTCTTTTCTTTATAGCATTATCAACATTGAATAGATTAATCCATTTCATTCTCTTTTTTATTACTAAAACCCATGTTGATATTACAGCGTTTGCGACTCATGGTCTTCCTAGAAACCCCAACCATAGACGATAGCCTTTGTTACAGTAAATGGCCACTGACTGAAATCAGAAATAGGTTATAATGATGGGAGTATGAGATCGATTTGACGATGTGTCAAATCTTGGGCGGACACTTTAGTTATTAGACGATGAAAGGAGTTCAAAGGACAACAGTGCTTTGATCAGACGTGACAAATGAACCGCACCATATAATACAAATAATAAATTACGTAATCATGCGTGGTTAATTAAAGGCAAATAAACAACGGCACAGATAATATGAACGTTATCTCACCAGCAGTGGAATATTAAAGTTTGTAAACGTGTCGTTGTCGTAGCCCACTGACATGTTTCGTTCAAAGTAATACCATGTGATCTGTCTATATGTCACGGTGTTGTTGGTGTGATATGTAATTCCCACTTTCTCCTTTTCCAACCTGTGTAAAGAAAATATTTACAAATGTGTCGTCAAAAATAGTAATAATAAAAGTAAAAATGTAATTAATTAATTAATAATAAACGAAATAATAATTTTTAAGAAAAAAAATACTACATAAAATAAAACTATTAGGACAATACATTGACAAATTATATTCTTTATAAGACATTTTTGTGTTTAAAATATTGTTTGTAAGAGTTTAATGTCATATATACACATTGCTCAATGGACATTTCTAAGATGTGTACATGTGAACAATATGCATTTACTTAATGGTATACTAGTAGTTGGCCTATCCCAAGAAATAGCCCAAAATTGTCAATTGTGCAGCCATTTTGTTTATGCTAATTAGATGGTCAAAAAAATCAAAATTCATCTTGGAAATGGGGCTAGTTGAATTCAGCATTCCTTAATAATGTTAAAAAGTCACGTTCACAACTTTTACTTTAAAAAATGCTTCTAGGATGCACATTTCTCAGAAATACGTCTAGTTTAATATTTTTTACTACAGTAATGAAGTCAGGGCATGACGTGAGCGTATTTGTTGCGATAGTTACATGATTTCATGTTTGGGTGTATAAATGTTAAACAGCTAAGCTGCTGAATCCTCTTTGCAATATGTTCTCCCATAATTTATGTCTAATGATATAAGGTCCTTTCTTTTTTCTTTTCTTTTTTTAACGACACCTCAGAACGTATACTATGAATGAAATTCCTGTTCCAGTTTTAAACTTTTATTCCAGGAATGAGATTCCTCTGTCAGTTTTGTTCAGGCATCCAAGATTTATTAACTCATGATGTTAATTCCAACCAGAATAATTTATTTCCAGAACATATTATCGCTGACGATAACGCCTATTTTGAGTACAAGTTTCGACATGTGAGGAAAATATATTTTTTTAGATGGAGAATAGTAGTAGCATTCCTGTTGCAATGATTTACCTATATGTGTATGGTCCTCGCTCCACAACTCTTGGTTTGGCACCAACTGTCAACACTTCTTCAGTATTAACTATGTCAAATACATAGAACTGCATGTATATTTGAACAGGAATCTTTTTCCAGTATGGATAAGCCATTGACCCTTCTTCTAACGGCATAAGCTAAATTAAAACAAAACAAAAACATTGACTTTATAGTTAAGTGAAGTTAAGTATATGCTTTTATCTTCTTTTATTTAAATCTATTTTTTTCGTCTTTTAAATGTCTCACTACTTTGTGTTTATCTTAATTAACTGTCTACATAACTAAAAATAATTTTGACTTTAAATTTCTAATATAATTTGTTATTTAGTCAGTATACGTCTTGTTTTAACTATGTAGACGCATTGCGAGATAAATTAAGAGGTTATTTGTTTCAAGAATATAGTCATGATGGTCACTTGTGTTACTATAAAATATAGCCATATACTTTTAATGGGTACCAGATACATAGACTTCCACCACCAATGTTTTTCCATTAAAATATGGTTATAATTAACTCTGGATATTAACAATCTTGAAAATATCTTTGAACTCTCTTCCAACATTTTTGCATCCGCTTCTAAGAACGGAGATAACTTTCGGTGTGGGGGATGCACTGACGGGTCGGGTACAAACTATATCAGATTTTGGTTACATTGGCAAACATTAATGTGTAAAGAAAAAAAGACAAGTGTCAACCCCCCCCTTCCCCTGCCCCCAAGTTCCTACGACCATGCATTAAGATAAACACGATTTTACGTACATGTATGAATGAATTTAATAGTAGTATATTGTTCAAGAATTATTATTTGCGTTAAAATAAAAATAATAATAATAAATATATAATAATAATTTAAAATAATAATAATAATAAACTTGAATGTACTGTTATTAAATGGAGGGAAATATTACAAAGGAACTTTTTACATATTTACTAATGTCATCTCGCGTACTCTATAAAATACACTACAGTTGCTAGTTCAGATCTAAAATCAAGTAAGTTTGTAATGTTCAGGCTCTGTTATTATGCTGGGAAAAAGATTAAGTTACTAGATCTCAAAAAGAACAAGACAAGCGATTACTACCCCAGTTGAGTAATTTGAAAGATTTGATAATGGAGAGGACTGTTCCATGTATATCATTTACAAGCTGAGTGGGATGTAGCTCAAATGGTAGAGTGTCCGCTTGTGAACCAGTCGGTCGTCGGATCGATCCTTCTCAGTGGACACATCTGCAGTTTGGGCTATTTTCCGTTCCAACCAGTGGTCCACAAGTGGTTCATCAAAGGCCGTGGTATATGCTGTCCTGTCTGTGGGATGGTGCATACAAAAGACATCATGCTGCGTATCGGAAAGAGTAGCTTATGTGGCGACAGCGGGTTCCTCTTAATACATATGTCAGAATGACCATATGATTGACGTCCAATAGCCAATGATAAGATAAAAATCAATGTGC
>JAULBS010035834.1:0-10121 GCA_032355785.1 Symmetromphalus regularis
AAAGAAAACAATAAAAGACTGCATAAAAGGCACATAACTCTCTTGGATAGACCTCTGCAAAAAGAAAACAATAAAAGGTACATAACTCTCTTGGATAGACCTCTGCAAAAAGAAAACAATAAAGACAGCATAAAAGGCACAACTCTCTTGGATAGACCTCAGCAAAAAGAAAACAATAAATGACTACATAAAAGGCACATAACTCTCTTGGATGGACCTCTGCAAAAAGAAACCAATAAATGACTACATAAAAGGCACATAACTCTCTTGGATAGACCTCTGCAAAAAGAAAACAATAAAAGACTATATAAAAGGCACATAACTCTCTTGGATAGACCTCTGCAAAAAGAAAACAATAAAAGACTGCATAAAAGGCACATAACTCTCTTGGATAGACCTCTGCAAAAAGAAAACAATAAAAGACTGCATAAAAGGTACATAACTCTCTTGGATAGACCTCTGCAAAAAGAAAACAATAAATGACTACATAAAAGGCAAATAACTCTCTTGGATGGACCTCAGCAAAAAGAAAACAATAAATTACTACATAAAAGGCAAATAACTCTCTTGGATGGACCTCAGCAAAAAGAAAACAATAAAAGACTGCATAAAAGGCACATAACTCTCTTGGATAGATCTCAACAAAAAGAAAACAATAAAAGAATGAATACATAGAAAATACACAACTGTAAAATACTGATAATCTGTAATAGATAGGAACCTCAAGGTTCTGAGTTATATTCATAGGATAGCATGATGATGAGCTTGAACTTTCAATATTCTATTTGTGGGAAACTTACATTTGTCTACCATATACTAATGGTTCGTCATAAATCATTTTGTACCCAACTGTCATATTGAAATGTAAGTCCCACCCCATATTAAAAACAACTGCAGTTATTCAAAACTGATAAGTTCCAGAGTAAAATCATGACACAAAAATTCATCTTGCTACTTTGAGGTTTGTTTTGACTTAACGACACCACTAGAGCACATTGATTTATTAATCATCAGCTATTGGATGTCAAATATTTGGTTATTTTGACATGTAGCAAAGTGTGAGCCTGCCTCCAACAGGTTTTGAACAACTGCCATCGGCTTGAGACTCCAACATTCTACGGCTGGACCACTGAGGCTCACAAATAATTTTAGAGCCAACTGCCATATTGAAATGTTGAAAGTCCCACCCCAAATATTAAAAAGCATTTCAGTTTTGAAAAACTGAAGAGTTCCAGAGTAAATTTATGATTCAGAAACTCATCTACATCTAAATGTAGCTACATGTACTTTGTGATGATTTCTGCTGACTGATCATTTTGCAGATTGATCATTTTGCAGACCTATTCCGAACAGCAAGCTTGTATTTTTATTCCATATGCCTATGTAAATATGCACATCTCTTACAATCTGCTGTCCTTAGTAGAAAATTACGAGCTATCAAAAAAGCATCCATTAAAAAACCTGTAATACGACATAATTGCAGTATTCGAGATCTTTGCAATTTCCTCATTCTTAATTCCAATATTTAACAGACATTGAAAGAGGAGAAAAAAACTTACCGTAAGCACTGGAGCACCATTCACCATGACTGAGTCAGCAAACCGAACTCGTGATGGGTTATTTTTTAACTTAGCCTTCTTAGCAGCAGTTAACAAAGCCGACCTTCTGGAGGACTGAGAAACAAATTAACAGAATTTTGTCAATAATAGAAATCCATTTAAATTAACTCGACATTTCTACGAATAATTTTTTTCTCTCTATTTTTAGGATGATCAATTGTCAAAAAAAGGTGTTTTTTAAAACTTCAGAAAATGTCTATTCTTAGCAAAGGTAATTTACACATACCACCATTGGTTATATACTGAACAGCAAAAGAAAATGCAAATGTTTGTTCAGATCAGGTTTAATCAAATTAGATCAAAGCTTCGTTATTCATGTTAACTGTTCATGCTGCACACACTTTACACTTCTCTGCACATGCCTTCAATAAGCAAAACAGCCAATGTCAAAATATGGTTAAATTATATTCAATCAAACATTGAAAATTAAATTTGCATTTCTTTTGCTATTTAGTATATAATTATATATATATACACATAGCAATGGTTATCATTCAGTGCAACAACGGACGTCTGTGATCAAGGCATCAGTTGAAATAACTAGTGCAGAAAACAAATGTATTTAGTATTTTATATTTGAAAGTCAAATTAAAATACTTATAGCAATAGAAAATAGTTCTGGACTCTTGAAGGTAATAACAATTTTTTTTTTTTTTTAAATTTATTCACAGAAAGCTTGTTACAAAAAACAACTTGTCCCCCAACCAGGGTGACCTTAATAGGACAGGCGGTCAACATGACCTGAAGGTAATCAATTTTGTAAACGTGTAACGAATCATAGGATCAGTGCTCATTAGTTTACTGTCCATTCTACTTATTGATCCATAGTTGGGGAAGTGCATATAAAAAGTTTCAAAAGTTTTCCCAAATATTAAACTCACATTTATTATTTTATTCTCAATTTAGTTTAAAAGGGACACATTTTGAAGCTACAAACTTGTAATATCTGCAGTTTAGATATAACTACCGGTATAACAGTTCTGTCATATAGATTTGATCATAACCCCCTAGCACAAAAAATAAATATTAGCTATTGGGGGTCATCCAATGGTTAAATTAAAAAGCATAAAATAAATCAAGTGTACAGGGCTGATTTTCAATACGATAAACTGTACACAATATATATAATAAGTAATACAATAAATATAACTATGGTAAAAAACTAATTCAATATAACTATGGATGAAAAATAATTTAATATAAAAATGTGTTACTTTATTTTTTTTTTATTAATAACTTGTGGATGGAATTGAAAAGATTCCACCACACCTTCATTACCAAATACATTGTTTCTAACGGGCTGTACATGAGGAAACTCCACCAAAATATGACGCACTGTCAATCTACACTGATAGTACCCAAACTGAGGTGTAATGTACTTCTTGAAAATAAAAATATGTATTAAATATGTATGTCCAATATGGGCGCAACACAAGACAACTTCATCTCTTCATGACTGTCTATAGGAGGACTGCCAATCTCCAAAAACTGGTTTTATGGAATGAAGCTTATTTATCCCCACATTGTTCCAATCACCCTGCTAGTTAGACAAAATGCACTTGTTAAAATAATAAATTTAAAATCACTGTATGGGATACCCATATTGGTATGAGGCAAATTCAAAGAGTGATCACAAGAGATGATAAAGTTCTATAATGGTTTTCATGTTTAGAATTGATCAGGTAGAAGGTTAGAGAATTGTGGTGAGTGAAGATAAAGTTCTACTTACATTGTCTGTGTATGGCTGACAGACTGTCAGTATGATCGAGTGTTTGCATGCTCTGAAAGGAAACAACAAACAAACAAATGAGACAAATGGAGGACACTTAGTACAATGAAAGTACAGAATGAAGTGATACAGACACTGGAAACAATACCAGGTTGTTCTTACATCAATACAGATGCTAGTAGGGAGAAGACACTATGTTAGTTGATGGAAGGATAATATTATGTCTGGTATCTCTTAAAGTCGGTCAGTATTGTATTGGTGTGATCAGAATGTGTCAAAACCAAGTCACACATAATTTACAAAAATGCAACCTCTGAAAATGCCCGTGGCAATCGGCAATGCCATGGAGATTGCCATGGAGCTTTTCATTCTCTGAATCATTTTATAAAAATAATATTGTTATGTTCATAAATGATATCTCTGCATGTGACAAAATCCAAGGGACAGCAAGGCAAAATAAAGAGAGCATGGACTCATGATTCAGTGGGATTCGAACCTTTGTACCTATCTGCATGACATTTCGCTGCTTCAGAACTAAACGGGTGTAAGTTGGGGTAGCAGGTATAGGAGTAAAGGGCAAAAAAACTGTTTCTCACCTAGACACACCTTTATCTTTTGATTTCAAGATAAATGTGGAATAGCTTCAGAAACCTATATACACCCTTTGTGCACCAGATATGGCTCAATTAGGGGTATTCAGTGATACCAGTAAATGCCAAACCCAGACTTACACCTTTTTGGTTCTGAAGCAGTGATTTGATAGTCTACAAAATATCAGATATCAATAATTATAACCCTTGATGTAAATAAGATTCTTTCAAGGAACAGATAACTTCTAACAGTCTTGTCTCTCAGAATGGACTTCTTCAGAAATTCTCTAATGGGAACAGATAGGCTTAATGACACACAACAAAGTTACTTATAAATGTATTGGGAAATTTTGTTAATTAGCACACAAAATGTTTACCTCAACAGTGTAGAGAAAATGTATAAGCTCCAAAATGGTTCTGGGAAATAATCAATACAATTAGAGGGCAAAAGTGACATTAGCGGGTTCGAGAGTAATGACGGTAATTTTTGAATCACCCGCTGGCAGTCACTGATCTCAGAGTATGTGGTCAATGACAACTTGAACAGAAATATTTGATACTGTTTTAGTTAATATTTTGATTTTATACAGTTTGTATTAGTATGTGGTCAATGACAAATTGAACAGAAATATTTGATACTGTTTTAGTTACTATTTTGTTTTATACAGTTTGTTTTATACATGGTCAATGACAAATTGAAAAGAAATATTTTCTGTTGTTTGTTTTAGTAAATATTTTTATTCAATTTTATATAGTTTGTATTAGTGTATGGTCAATAATAAATTAAACAGAAATATTTGATACTGTTATAATTAATATTTTGTTTTATACAGTTTGTATTAGTGTATGGTCAATAATAAATTAAACAGAAATATTTTCTGTTGTTTTAGTCAGTATTCTTTTTTAACACAAGTACATGTACATGTAGTACTAGTTGATGACAAAATGAATAGAAATATTTGTAACTGTTTGTTTTCATTAAAATTCAGTTTTTACAGTTTGCATTAGCACATGGTCAATGACAAATTGAACAGAAATGTTTGAAATTGTTTGTTTTAGTTAATATTATTTTTTACACTAGCTGATATTGGTCAATGACAAAATGAACAGAAATATTTGTTACTGTGTGTTTTAGTTAAAATTCGGTTTTATAGATGTTACCTTGGTATTATATGCATGAACCATTCATGGTAAGTGACAAATTTGACATCTCTATTTGCTGCTATTTGCTTTAGTTAATCTTTAAAAAAAAGTAACGTTTGTTTTATTTAACAACGCCCTTAGAGCACATTGATTTATCTTATCATCAGCTATTGGACGTCAATCATATGGTCATTCTGACATATGTATTTAGAGGAAACCCGCTGCCACCTACTCCTTCCGATAAGCAGCAAGGGATCTTTTATATGCCCTATCCCACAGACAGAACACCAACATACCACAGCCTTTGATAAACCATCTGTGGACGAGTTGTGGGAATGGAAAATACCCCAAACTCCAAATAGGACCACTGAGAAGGATCGATCCAACGACAGACCGTTTCACAGGCTGACACGCTACCGTTTGAGCTAGATCCCGCTCCCTAACCATATAATAATTGTTATTGTAAGATGAAACGAATGGCGGTATGAAAGGATGCGTATCTTGTTTCCTAGGAAGAATGCTCCCATAGGATATTAATGTCTCAAGAATCTTCATCCCACTCAGACCTGTATTACCAGGTTTATTTTTGTTTTTCCATCCTTAGTATACGGAGGCGGATCTATCATGAAATTAATGAAGCTTAAGGGACGCTTTTTACAGTTTGGGGTATTTTCCGTTCCAACCATTGGTCCACGACTGGTTCATCAAAGGTCGTAGAATGTGATGTCCTGTCTGTGGGAAAGTGCATACCAAAAAAAAAAAAAAATTGCTGTTTATCAGAAAGAGTAGCCTATGTGGCGGCAGCGGATTTTTCCTAAATAAATATGTCAGAATGACTATATGATAGACGTCCAATGGCCGATAATAGGATACAAATAAATGTGCTCTAGAGGTGTCGATAAATAAAAATAACTTTACTACTTTTTTTTTCCATTTTTATGGTAAGCCTAGGATTACTAAGAGACATATTAATCCCAGGACACGGATATATTATCAAACTACTGAAGCTATTACTGATGAAGGCCCCTAATCTCAGGAGAGCCCCAGAAGCAACTTTAATTCACATAGCGTAACCCCTTCGCTGCCGACGCGTTTTTATATACTGTATTCTTAGAGTAATTCTAAGAAAACTGAGAAATCACTCCTGTAGTCTTATTTTGCTTTTATCTCCAAAACTATTGAGATATTGTGGTTAATTTTATAAACACTTTGTAGTGACCTGTTATGTAACAACCCCAGAAGCGGATCTAGATTTTTTTTATTTTTAACATATATTTTCCGAGTGGAAGGACGTGAATATTAACCTTTTCCCCCAGTCCTATTCCCCCATCACATTTGGATCCCCCTCCCCATTTCATAAATCCTGGATCCGCGCCTGAACGCCATTGAAAAAGATAATAGTCGTTACCCAAACATCGTTCCTTGTTGCGAAGGATCTACCCCCCCTCCCCCATAAAAGTTTCACTGTCCTAAAGTGACCGCCTCTACCATGATATGACAGACGAACTTTCTGTGGACCTGCATTTTTATCTTATCATCGGCTGTTGGACGTCATACATATGGCCATTCTGACATATGTCATTAGAGGAAACCCGCTGCCGCCACGTAGGATACTCCTTCCGATAAGCAGCAAGGGATATTTTATATGCACCTCCCATAGACAGGACAGCACATACCACGGCCTTTGATAAACCAGTTGTGGACCACTGGTTGGAACGTAAAATACCCCAAACTGCAAATGGGTCCACTGAAAAGGATCGATCCGACGACCGACCGGTTTAACAGGCAGACTTGCTAGATCCAGCTCCGGACCGCCAATCACAGTTTCATGGTCCTAAAATGATCCCTCTACCATGATGTAACAGAGGAACTTTCTGTGGACCTGTATTTTTATCTTATCGTCGGCTCTTGGACGTCTATCATACGGCCATCCAGACATATTTATTTAGAGGAATCCAGCTTCCGCAACATAGGCTACTCTTTTCGATAAGCAGCAAGAGTTCATTTATATACACAGTCCCAAAGACAGGACAGCACATACTGCGGCTGATGAATAATTTGTGAACCACTGGTTGGAACGGAAAATAGCCTGGACTTCAAATGGGTCCTCTGAGAAGGATCGATCCGACGACCGACTACTTCACAGGCGAACACGCTACCGTTTGAGCTACACCCCGCTCCCGACTATACGAAACCGTAACATTATTGCACTCATTACTGTTTTAAATGGACGGTATTGTATAGCACACCCAAGATGTGCGGAAATGTAAATAGACATCGCCATGATATCTACACGACATAATTATTACTATCAATTAAAGTGTCACATTCACGATTTCACAATGTACAAAAAAAAAAATTAATTTTTTTTTTTATATACTGGTAAACATAGACTAAATTTAATGTAAAATATAACATAGTATAAGAAATAGGAATATAGGAATAGATTAATTTGTAATTATAACAAATGTAAAAACATCGAGATATCCTAGCTGAAGACTGTAGTTCAAAACCCGTCGGAGGCTGGCCCACACTTGACTGACTATGTGTCAAAATTTACAAATGTTTGACAGCAAATAGCCGATCATTAACAGATTCATGTGCTTTAGTGGTGTCGTTATACAAAACACAAAAACAAAACTCGACATATATTTCCAGAAGAAATAAAAAAGAAACATTCACCACTTGATCTGAAACATTTGAAATGAGAGTAATTATAAAGAAATTGTATCGTTAATGGAATATCTGTACCATGTATTTCCCCAGCATCGGGTTCTTTTCATTAAAACAACTACCAACTTCCAGATCGAATCTAACGCATTACGATCCCATTTATGTTTTTCAATCACTTTCTATAAATTCTAAATCATCTTCAATGCATCCATTATCTGGCGATCATTTTAAAAAGTTGTGCACTAGAGATACTTCAAAATTGTTTAATGGTATTTAATGATGACGTCCGTTTTACAGATCTCTTTGTTGGATGTAACAATGTTTCGTTTATTACTTTGAACTGTAGTAATGACGTCGCAAACCTGATGTAAAGGGAGTTAACACATGAGCAACCAAGAGTGCAGCGCTTAGTATTTGCAGACACACAGAACGAACGCCAGTGAAAAGAAATCATTGTGTTTTACCGCGGGTTTTTTTTAACAATGCATCACCAGTCAAGGGCGTTAGCAGGGCCGACGCAACCAGGGGTGGAAGTGGGGGATAAGACTAATCTGCATGAACAGTCAACATGTTTAGCCGTAGACGGACCAAGAGATCGCCGCAGGCACGTGTTACCCTCGCCCTTCCTATTTTCTCTTCCCTCGCCATCGCCATTTTCTGCAGGGCCGGCGCAGCCGGGGGAGACAATAATTTACGGGACAATTTTTTGTGACAATATTTACATTTACTGAGTACATAGAATGACTGATTACATCTCTGTTCAGTCTGAGAGTGGGATGTAGCTCAAACGGTAGAGTGTCAGCCTGTGGAGATCTCGGTCGTCGGATCGATCCTTCTCAGTTGACCCATTTGCAGTTTGGGCTATTTTCCGTTCCATCCAGTGGTCCATAACTGGTTCAACAAAGGCCGTGGTATGTGATGTCCTGTCTGTGGGACGGTGCATTTAAAATAACCCTTGCTGCTTATCAGAAAGAGTAGCCTATGTGGCGGCAGCGGGTTTCCTCAAAATACATATGTCAGAATGACCATATGATTGACGTCCAATAGCCGATGATAAGATACAAATCAATGTACTCTAGAGGCTTCGTGAAATAAAACAAACTTTACTTTATATATACGAGGGTACTTCAAAAAGTTCTCGGCCTCACCCAGAAACCGTCACAGGAGAAATATTGTTCTTGCCTTACTTTTCAACATAGACTCCCTTAAGCTCAATGCACTTGGTACACCGATGTTCAAGCTTCGCTATTCTGGAGTTAAAAAAGTGAGATTCTCAAGGAGGCAACTGCCACCCTGCTCCTCATAGGGTACGGCCCTGCCTAAAACAAAATCTAGTACTGACCGTGCATTCTGTTTGATGTTCTGAAAGCTTGATCTGTTCTATCTACAGATCCTGGGTTCCCTGCGTACGTGTTGATATTTTCATCCAGGTACCAGGAGAAGTTCTCGTCTGTGACCAGGAAGAATAAGAAGAATTCCCTCTTTGTGGGATAATACCCTCTTCTATACCGATGACGCGGGTAGCTCTGTCAAAACATGCATTTGAAAATATACTGTTCAAAATAAGAAAGGGGATATTTGAGTTTTGATATGAATGAATATGGAATAAAACGTGATCTCTTTTCAAAATTAGTGTATACTGCTATGCTCAGCAGTGTTGTGGGTTTTTTTTTTTGGGGGGGGGGTATTGGTCATAGATATAAGTACCATGCGTTATGAAGTCATACTAGTACGTATGTTTGAAATTCTTGTAGAAGACTCGAGTTATTATGTAAAGAGCCGACAACAGTAAGAAAGTACATATTATTATTTTTTATTATTATTTTTTTAATTTTTTTATTATTATTTAGACGCGCGATTTCCAAAAGGAACAAGCGCTTGACCCGTATATTGAAATTACGGGTGCAATCGCACCTTACAAGCTAAGTTCTGTGAATTTACCCTCAGTAGTGCAGTGGTTAAGTTATCGGTCTAGCGGCTAGTAGGTATTGGGATCAAATCTGAATCGAAACAGCTCCAGCCCAGAGTGAGTGTTCCGCAAGGCTCAGTGGATAGATGCATATTTCTTACACCGACAGCTGGTTTATCAAAAGCCGTGGTATGTGCTATACTGTCTGTGTGATAGTTGATATGAAATATCCCTTGCTGGTTGTCGATAAGAGTAGCCGCATTAGTGTGGCGGCAGCGGGTTTCGTCTCTCCTACTCATGGGCGTAAATCCCGGGGGGCAGGGGGACGCTTATATAATTATCCCCACCCCCACTTTTTGCTTAGAAAAACTGAAAATGTGAGTGAAATTAAAATGCCTAAATAATAATCTTTACCAGTATTTCTCTTTATTGTATCAATGCAACACTTTAAACCATGT
>JAULBS010035845.1:0-10120 GCA_032355785.1 Symmetromphalus regularis
TATATATATGTGAAGTAAAACAAAAGTATGTTCCTTTTGCTGTTAAAACAATTTTTCACGGATAACATAAAATAACAAAAATGTTTTTATAAAAATATACTGACATTTAAAAGAATACAAAATAGAATTATCTGTAAGTTTGATACATTGTTTATATTTATAACAATAAACAGTGACTGTGGCTCGGGTTACTAAAATGGGTTGAAGCAGGATATCAAGTAGATCCAATAGGGAAAACTTGTTTGAAATACAATACCTCCAATCACATTATCCTTCACGGATTTCACAGAACCTATCACAAATGTAATTGATTAAAACGATATTTTACTAAATATAAAAAAAAATACACCTAGGATAATTTTGAAAGTTTAGATAGCATTAACAATGAAAATGTGAAGTGGGAGTGAAAATGTACAATAAGCTATCTTAAAAACTGAAATCTGAATGTGTCGTAAGTGAATAATATTTTTTAAAAAGATGAAAGTTACTAATCTAACTTGTTAGCCATTATAACCGACACATATTTGTGACTAAGTCTATTTCAATATACTAGCAATAAATAAAATTATCTATTAGTATTACTTAAAATATCTTGAATAATATATCAATTTCTTAGGAGTTTTAATTTGTGAATAACAGTCTATTTCAATTCACCCGCAATAGATAAAATTATCCACTACTTAAAATATCTTGAATAAAATATCAATTTCTTGAGATATTAATTGTTATGTATCACAAAGTGAATTTTACCTCAGAAAAATATTTTTGCAGAAAGATTACAAATATTTAGATCAATGAAATCATGGACATATTTATCAATATAAAGACTTTTATTACAAAGTTTGTTAAGTTTATATTAAATACAAATGTATTACACATGAGAAAATAAATGCGTTATTTCTGTTTTAATGTAATCATCAAATCTTAACATTCATGGCTAAACAAGTTAGACCTACAACTAATTTATCTGATCCTGTTACATATTCTAACAGTGTATATACATATTAGTGCTGACTACACAAATCTATCATTTACCTCAGAACAATAATTACTTACCTAGTAGGTGCATACCTACAATATATACTTGCATATAGAAACGTAACTACCAAAACATATACAGCCCTTGAAATTCACATTAATTTACGATGTTACATATATGCCAACGCTAAATATTTTGTGATGGCAATGTAATTGTTATCTAATGAAAATGAGATTTCTGCATAATATAATTTTTTCAATGGCAGCATAATGAAGCTAAAAAAATCAATTATGCGACAGGTTTTAGAATGAAAATACTGAATGCTGATGTGAATTTTGAAGGCTGAAAATATATTTTACTATATACCTAGGTGGCAAAAACTACTTTGTTAACCATCAAAACTGTGTTAGTCACCAAACATCTGGGGTTTTTTCATTAGCAGCAAGGACTTATATACCGTACATTTCCTATTTAACGCCAGCATTACATCTCACGAATAGGAGTTTATTGCATTCACAATAGTTTTAAATCATGTTTTTTAACGTTAAATATTTTATGCAATTCAGATTACTAGTGTGTGCATTCATTACATACTTTGGATACTACAGCATGGCCATGAATTTATGCTGGAATAAGTCATTTTTATTTTGCAAAATGGCTGGGGAAGTGAGGTGTTAATTAGAGAGGTGGCGTTAAATAGAGAATATACGGTACACACTTTGCTAGACAGGATAGTAGGCCCACATACTACAGCCTTTGTAAAGCATTATTAAGAACTGGTCTACTGAGTGGGATTGAACCCAGGAACCCTGGACACTCATGTTAATGCTCTACAACTGAGTGAAATCGCACTGAGGTATTAAAACAGTCTAATTCAAGAAACAATACTGAAGCATAGGTTCACCACAAACACTGTGACAAACAGAAATAATGTTTATGAAAGCCACAGCATACAAACAGAAACATCACAGCATAGAACTACATTTGGAACAAACAGAGCATATCAGAAATAAAGTTTTAGGAATAAAAAGACAAATTTTTAAAATATAAATTGGTGAAAAAAAAAAAAAAAAATTGGTGTATTTACAATTGTTATCATAAATTAAAGAAGCTGCTCAGATCTTGTATATGAAAAACACAAGTAAATGCAGTTGATTTGAACCAAGAATTATTCCAGAAGTGGTTCTCTAAATTGGTTAATTTGTACATGCAAATATTGTAACATTTTATTAATTAAAAGTCCTATCTCTGGCAAATGAATCAGCTTTATCTCAATGTATTACTTAATTTATAGTCTTTTTTTAAAATTAAATTCGAATTTTTTTTCTCTCTATACATAAAACTAAAAAAAAACAATACTAAATATTTTTAAAAATAAAAACAAATATTTTTGTTCTATAAAATGTTATTTAGGGTCAAGAAACATTTTACTCAATTTGTTTTCCAATATACTGCTGTTACACATACACTAGACAACTAAAACTGAATTGAACTTCACAGGAAGAAAACATAAAAACCAAAACAATCTCAGGTCTTTATACATCGCTAAATAATAAGAAAAAGTATTCTGAAATATTAAGAATAATCTAATGACGTCTTCACATAATTTTTAAAGACAAGTTTTATTAAAGCAGCTTTCTATAAAAAGAAAATTTGAAGTTAAATTAGTTATTTCTAATTGAAAGGAAATCCTCAATTACAGAGTGAATAAACAGTTACCTTGCTTTTGTTTATCAGTTAAACTATCCCTCTTATCAAGAGGGTCTGGAGACATTGGTCGCTGAGGTGCGAGGTTTGATAGATCTGGTTCCTGAAAGACGAGGGGACCTGAAACAGAAAAAATGAACTTCATACAGTGTTAAAAGTTGTAAAAGCGTGACAGTCGAGATATTACATAAATGAACAAAACCGTGACACTGATAGTCTATTCCAATACCTTATGTTACCAAAATATCCTGTGAAAAAACAAACACACTTCAGATAAGCAAG
Organism: Symmetromphalus regularis; assembly: GCA_032355785.1. Taxonomy (NCBI): domain Eukaryota; kingdom Metazoa; phylum Mollusca; class Gastropoda; order Neomphalida; family Neomphalidae; genus Symmetromphalus; species Symmetromphalus regularis. The sequence goes on from JAULBS010035845.1 coordinate 2,969, forward strand.
TGTTCATCTTCAAATAAGAAAATGGCACTGCTAACTTCTCTCTCACTTACATAGTCTCAGACTTTCTCATAATGACAAGTTTTCTTGTGCTACAGAAACAAACAGGCCACAGGATTTCAAATTTCATGGGAAACACCTTTTTGGTTCCATGCTTTTTAATCATGGGAACCCATCGGAAACTGTTTTTTCGTAATCCAAAATAATGGGAAACAAGATTTCAGTTCCATTATTTTGACGACACAGTACAAATACGTCACCGATAACAATCGTTACCTTGAAATCCTATGGCCTGAAGAAATGATTGATCGTTTAATGATGCCCCAGAACATTGTTTATTTATGATCTTCGTGGAAAGCCCACTACTGCCACATAGGCTACTCTTTCTTATCAGCAGCAAGGGATATTTAATATGCATTTTCCAGAAATGCAGCTGACTAAGGCCTATGTTATACTAATAGGGGAACACTGTCTGGAATCAGGTTTAGCCTAAATAGTTTAGTGAAGGGGATAGATCTGATGACCCATCACACCTCATGCAGATGTTCTACTTTCAAAGCTGCATAACCATTCCCTCCAAATTCAAAATACTCACCTGGTTTTGTAGTTCCAGTTTTTTTTGCTTCTAAAAATGCTTCTAATAGTTTTTGTATTGACAATTCATCTGAGTTTCTTTTCAACTCACTATAAGCCTGAAAAAAGGAGAAAGCACCAATCAATTTGAGTATGAGAAGCTTAGTATCATCAGAAGAAGAAAGAACAAAATCATTTACTAGAATATTACTTTGAATTCAATTCCTGGATTCACGAAGTTAAATTTAAGCTCTCTATTTTGTGGCATGATGTTTTTACACCGATTTTATAATATTTATAATTTACCATAGTAAGATTCAGAATAATCAATATTTATTTTTTGTGCTCAGCAGTATCTGTCTATGGTAATCACCTGTCCCAGAACGACGTGTTCATTCTCCCAACTCCTTGCATAGGTATCAATGAAATCCTTCATCTGACTTATATGTTCCTCTTCTTTTTCTTGAAAATGCTGAAATTTTGTAATTAAATAAGTTTCAAAAACAATTATAATTAAAAGTCAAACATATCTGCATGCAGCAACACATCCAAACTTTAATAATGTAAACAAGATTTTTTTCACTGAAAAAGCTGACAGATCAGTTGTGTTAATGACTTGTTACTATTGCAGGAGGCCAAATCTATTTTATGGATGGATGAGAGGATGTGCCATTGTAATATTTGACCACTGCTACTGACAAAACATTGGAAGTTCTGTAGATATTTTTTCAGTTCAAAATTAACTAATTGGTTTAAATATAAATACACATTCCTACTATTAAACTAAGAAATGAAAAAAAAGAAAAATGTTTCTAACTTACACAACAAGAACTTATCATCTTGTTTTCAAATTCACTTCTGACATTAGCATATTTATCTATTAGATTCTTGTATTCTTCTTCTGCAAATAACAAAATGATAAAAACAAACTCTTCTGATATTCTTTAGTTTATAATCAAATAAATGAAGTAAGCTCAGTATTACAAAAGTGATAAACATCAATATAATCCAAACAATCTAAAACTAACCAATCTATAATATTTTATTAACTAGATAATGCAACAATTTTATTTTTTGGATACTGATTTTTAAAGCAAGATTCCAAAGTTGCCTGGTTAAATAATAATAATAATAAAATATTTGCTACAATTTTACCAACCTCAGTGGTACATTTATCTACAATTCTGCCTAAATGCACATAATTCAATCCGTAATAAAAAAAATGTGGCCTGATAAGTGACACATGACCATTAATGATGACATTGCTCACAAGCCCTGTAGTACGACATATCAAATGTTACTTTATTCTAAACCAAAAGTTAACAATGCTGAAAATATATGACTCATAAAAAATAAATGGTTTCATTGAGATAGCATAAATCAAAATCCTATTCAGATTTCTAATAGTTTAATTATGCCACACCAAATCAACATATTACTTACTTGATTTCTTGTATTTAGTTTCAGACTGAAAAATAAATATATTGCTTTAGAAGTTTATGTACACAGGTAAATTAATAACCCATGTGATGGTATTGCAACAAACATTTAACAGGTCATGTAAAATCTTTTCATTAACCATTCAATGCAACTTGAGTTTAATTCAAATGAAATTGGTCTTATCTGACAAATAATTTCCAGATCATTGATATTTTCATTAAAGCAAAACAGACTTTCCTGGTTTAACACTAAAATTATAATAATGTTGGGTGCGGGATAAAAACTAACCCTGGGCATGATGAGTGGTAAAGTAATAATCAATTATATCTTCAAAAGCAGATTTTGTTTTTGTTTTCTAAATTTGCTAACAAATTATTTTATACATAATTATTGACAGAATTCCCCTCACACATTAATTAGTAAGTAAAGAAAGATATAGGTTAGTACTATTAACTATTATTTAGGTTAGTACAGTGAAAATCAGCCTCACCTTTTCAATATCTTTCTGTGATGCATTATCCCGTTTCAGTCGTTCCACCTCTATACATCTAGTGTGGTAAATTTCTTTTGCCTTAAAAAGTAAAACAATAGATTACAGAAGAATGCTTAGTATAAAGGAAAGGAATGTTTTACAATACTGTAGTATTATTAATCGTCAGTCATAAATTATAATTTTAACACATGGGTCAACAGCTTAAAAGAAATTTATTTATATATTTACTTATTTAACAACCAACTCACCCACCCCCCAACACAAAAATTAACATCTGCTATTAGGGGTCATACTGCAGTTGCGTCACTGTGTTTTATATACTGAACAGCAAAAGAAATGTAAATGTTTGATCAGATCCAGTTTAATCACATTAGATGAAAAGTTCATAAAACTCTTGCTGCGCACACTTTATACTACTCTGCACATGCCTCCAGTAAGCAAAACAACCAACATCAAAATAGGGTTAACTTTTATTCAATCGACCATAGCAAATTAAAAAAAAAATTGTTTTGCTGTTCAATTTATTTATGTATAAATAAATGAATGATATTAAAATGTCCTTTTTGTTAACTTTAACTTTAATAATGATGGGTGTTCTATGTGCACTTTTCAACAAACGAAAAAGTATATGACAGTAACTGACATTCTTTGTATAGCACTAGTTGAAAAGGGTTATCTGCAAATAATATAACTAAAATATTTAAGTATTAGTTATGTATCATTAATAAAATAAATTGGATCTGTACTAAATTAAACTGGATCAGAGGAAGAAAATTAATTTAAAGATGAAATGCATGCTGATAATGAAAATTCTGGTCCACAAAGATGGGGGGAGGTTGCAGGGGGATAGACGCCAAAGGGCCCGTAAAAATTTAATATAAAATAGATATATTAGTCTCAAAATATGCTTCATCCTTTGGACTTCATCCAGGGCGCCCTGAGAAAAAAGTAAAAACAACTCTGATAGAGTTTTGAATCAGAATATTGCAAAGTATGGGCCTAACAAAAAATGACAGAATGTTACGTTATTCACCTTGTGTAATGCTATGATGGTTTGTTGTATGGACTGCACTGTGTTCAGAGTCTCAGATTCACTTTCTTTCATCTGTAATTAAAACAACATTTTGTCACGTGAAACACAGGAAACAAATTTCACAATGAGGCATTTCATATCATGTCCAATAAGACCTTTTTTATTTATTGTGGTGCCCTGGTTTATTACTAAACTTTAAAAGATCTTTAAAATCCATTTTTCTCGCATAAAATAATTAGCTTAGTCAGTTCTGGTGTACATGCCATGAAAATTAAACATTTGTGCTAAATTGATTGTTTATAAGTGAATTCAATTTGATTATCAATATAAAACTGAGCTTCAACTAAGTGATTTATTGTTCTGTTTAATTAACTTTAATAACTATCATACAAATGATTAATCATTCTTATGTAATCTTTAAATTGAATATATATGCTTGAAAAACTTGCTGGAGGGTATGAATACTGATTATTTGACCACTCACCGCTTTGTGTTTCTTGTGTTGCTCCTCATAGTAGCGCACAATGTCTTTAATTAGGTCAGACCATGTGTGCACTAACTGCATGTGCAGATTGGCCAATTTCTCCACCAGAGACTTGAGAACATTCCAGAATGGAGCAAATGTGCTGTATTAAAATGAATACATTTAAATATACAATATGAGAGAGGTTTTTTTTATTAAATTATATTTAAAAAGTAATAAATATCAGGGGTTTTGTTTAAGGTCATACACAATTATCAACATTTTCCAGTTCTTACAAATTGTACATGGACAGTGTACAAATTTATTTTAATCATTAAAATCTTGATTCAAAGTGTATGAATTTAAGTGTCTAGGAAGGGTCAACAAATCTGTACTTAGTAAAAATATGAAAATGTCAAGAATTGTGAATTACCCCTTAGAAATAAATTGGTAAAAATCCATACCCAAAATAAAGACATCATGCACAACCCTTAAAAATAATTTTAGTGCAACTACTCTGTAAAATAATCTTACCCCACATGTGAACTGTTGGCAACATTTTTAGCTAGCTTGCTCAACAGCTTGCTGTATGTTTCCTCCACCTGGCAGCTGAAATTAATAAAAAGAAATAAATTATACAAATTTAAATGAAAAGCTTTTTACTACTCATGGATAAATGCAAGATAAAAACAATTCCACTGAATTACATATTGGTCTTTGTCAACACATAATAACTGCATGATGCTCTTACATTCCATCATATACATTCCCCAAATATTCATTTTATTTAATCAACTGATATTAAAAAAAAGAGAAAAATGAATTATGAACATCCACAAGTGCAACAATGATATAAATTCAGTTATATGGGATTTATAAGAAAAACAAATATATATGCAAAATCTTAAAGAAGATCAGAACACTAAAATTAAGTACCACCAACAAAGTAACTCCTGTCTCATATCTCACAAATTTTAATGAGGTATGAGAGAAATTAAATTATCTAATATTGTAATAAAATATGCAAATAGACTATACAATTTCTTAATAATGTAAAACTGCTTTTAATAAGAAACAATCCATTACCACATGTAATATAAATGAAATTTTCATTACATTATAGATAAACATACCTCTCTCTCAAGAATTCTATCAACTCTTTGCTGGAAATTTGGCCATGTTTCATAGTCTGGTACAACACGAAAAAGCCATTGTTCTTTTCTCCCTGAAAGACAAATCAAAGATTATTACTTACGTTTTTGATGGGTGAAGTCAGACACCACAAGCACAGCATGTGAATGGTATCTGGAAAAACATTTTCAGATACTGATTTCATTTAGAACAATTATGACATGTTCGGAACTCATTAGCCAATTTATTTTCGGTTAAGGAATATTTCTAAATAAGACATACCCTTATTAAAGGATAACTCTTGAAAAACAAACCAGTAAATTGGAAATTTCATATAATTCCCTTAAATTTCTAGCAAACCCGATTAATCTAGCATGTCTGATCACGTTTTACAAATAAAACAGTATTTGACACACATTTTGTGAAGTCTTTATACAACTATAATTATTTTGAATTATTTATCATAAATGATGACAAGTCGGTACTCCTTTGCTTTGGTAAAAAAGTAGCAAGTCTGATGTCATTTTATAGTAAACCTGATTCTCACTCTCCTAAAAATTGTGCACCCATTCTTCACATTATTATGATTATAAACACAAATTCAATGTGTGAGATTATAGTGATAATGGTTTTTGGCAGTGTGGTGTAATGAAAAACAGTACTAATTACAAAATAAAATAGTAAGCTGTTTTCTGACATTTGTACGTGTGACCTAGATTTAGTTCAATTTAGTCATATTTTGGGTCAAGGGAGGTGTGTCAAAATTATTCGTTTCACTTCCGCTTTTAATAATAACCGAAATAATAATCAACCCATTGTATTATCATTGGAAAATGAAATAAATAATACTACCTATTGATGTTAGCTGAAATACAACTTCAATATTTAGTGAATTTTATCTCAAAAGCGAACAATCAACGATTAGAAACACGTAACCTTAACTCATGATTTTGAATGTACGTAAACTTATCGGACACTGACCAATCTCGCGGTGCATCTACGTCAGTTTTGACACATGGACAATTGATTTGGGTGAATTTATCGTGTTACCGTGGACATTAGTATGTGACTGTGTTTTGGTATAATGCATTTGGTAACTATGCACTGGCACTCACCCAAAAATTATCAGCAAAGGTTGACATTCTTAATCAACCTGCATTTGTATCGACAGGAATATGGCGTTTATTTAGATTGAAGTACGCATGCGCGGTCAGGAAGTAAATCGCGAGTTTCCGCGAGATTGAAATTCTGGCGGGGATTATAAAATTTAAAAAACGTATTTTTGTTTAAAAACAAAATAAAATAATAACTATGTTAATTTATAGATAATAAAATATAATGAACCTAAAATAATAACAATAATATCGAAATTTCGAAAATCTTTTATAAAATTGTGAAATATCTTATTTTTTTAATAACGAGTATTTTAGCCATTGCCTAATAAGAGGTCTATTAAAAAAAGGCCCTACCCCTATTAATGATTATTGCAGGCTCTCTCTTTATTTCTCTATCTCTCTCTCTCTCTCTCTCTCTCTTTCTCTCTCTCTCTGTTTATAAACACAAAAGGCGCCTAACGCTCTTTGCACGACAAGCTCGTGCACTGCGTGTAACACTAACGGGCAATGACCGCTTAATCATAGGCGGTTAATCATAGAAGAATGACCTCCTGGAGCAGACAGGAACTGTCACGGTTGATAGATTTCCAGCAATGACTGAGGTTTTCCATGTATGATTATAGTTTGTTCTGGTGATGTGTTTACAAGCGTGTTATGAATGCTTTGTCAGTACTTTAACTGTAAAATTAAAAAAAAAAATATATTTATCTTTTTTTGTGTGGACTGTTTTGGAAAGTTTACTTATTGTTTGTTACAAGAGCCCAGTAAATACAATGCAGAGTCCACTTTTTGTACCCCATAACAGTTACTCCAGGATATCTACTAAGAATGACAAAATAAATAAATAAATGTTTACTAATCTTATCAAGTGGCCTTTTATCATTATTTTACATATATCTGAAAGGAA
>JAULBS010035856.1:0-10120 GCA_032355785.1 Symmetromphalus regularis
TAATTGACTAGGTGCTTTTCTTTCATCACCAAATTCTCATATTTTGTTTTCATGACACTTGCTGTAGAAAAAAGTGAAATTTTGTAAGAATTCAACATACAATGTATACTAATATATAATATATAAATAGTATCTCTTAAATGGTGCACGTTAGGTCCAAATAAATGTCAGAAATTAATTTCTTGTCCTCATAAACATAAGATTACACATATTACACAGATTTTTGGGGGAATAAAATTAACAGTTTTGAACTGATTAACTTAGATAATTAAATATTCAAAATGGCGGCTCTAGCAGCCATTAGAGCAATTTCTCCGAGTACCATCAAAGTTTTTTTTGTAAGATATGATATACCCATGATATTTAAATAAGTGGTTTGCTTTAATCTTCAAAATACAAATTGGTATAAAATGGTGACCTTTTGACCTCTGGTGACCTAATTAAAAAGGCATATTTTCTATCAAATTACAGGAATGTATAATATTGTACAGTAGCTTTAATATAAGTGGTCATTCATTACTCTATCTTTAATATTTACCAAATTACAGACATTTTAGTTATCTCTACCCCAAATTTTTGCAGTATGCAGATTTTAAAATTGCTTTTATAAACATGGCAAAAACATAAAATTGGAATAGATTTGGCAACTAAGAATACCCAATCCCAAAAATAAATATGTTAGGGTATTCAAAAATGACCTCAGACCTTTTGGACCTTTTTGGCTAAATAAACACACACCCCCAGCCCTTAATCTTCTATCAGTCTTAAAAAAGGTTTTATTATTTAATTTTACACCAAAAAATAACGTAGATCAACACATTTTTGTCCAAAAATTATTAAAAGTACGAATTTTCAGTCAGTATGAACTAATGGACAAAAACTTCATTATTTAAGAAATATTTAATTTTTACCTCTTCCTGACAGTGAATTGTATACTATGACCCATATACTAATGTACATGTACCATTATGTATTATCATCTGCAGTGCTGTTCTTTACATGTACATGAATATAAATATGATTTTCTATTAAGTCTTCTCCCATGAAAGTAAGGTCGCTAGTTCTTTCTTTTTACTGTTCTTAGTGCATCTAATACTAAACTCATTATATGTACATGTATGTCTCATGCTTTTCAAAAATCAATTAAGCTGTTTCAATACCAAATTTTAACAAATATCCTCCCAAAAAAAATTCAATTAATGTGAAGAAATTGTTTTTGAAAATAACCTATTTAGTGACCCATAATAATCAGAACCTTATGAAACTAATCAGTTCTAGATTGAGAAAAGACAATTAGATTTTCAACAGTCAGCAATAAAAAAAAAAACCCAGCAGACAATAACAAAAATTTGTCATCTTAGAACCCACAAGCTTGTGCACTTTTGTAACTTAACCCACAACTGTCAGATAGGCTACATTTTCTGATTAGCAGCAAAGGATCCTTTATATGTGTACCAATATACAGGAAGACACATACCACAGCCTTTATTACACCAGTTTTGGATGACAGGTTGGAACAAGAAACAGCCCAAATGGGTGTGCTAAAAGGGACCAATTTGACAACCTATTGTACCTCAGGTGGACACTCTCCCTCTACAAATAAATGCTGAGGACAGGGCTAACTGGCAAGATTGGGACTAGCCACTGTGGACAGGGCTAACTGGTGAGGTTGGGACTATCCACTGTGGACAGGGCAAACTAGTGAGGTTGGGACTAGCCACTGTGGACAGGGCTGAGGTTGGGACAGGTCACAGAGGACAGGGCTAATTGGTGAGGTTGGGACTAGCCACTGTGGACAGGGCTAACTAGTGAGGTTGGAACTAGTCACTGAGGACAGGTCTAACTGGTGAGGTAGGGACTAGCCACCATAGACAGGGCTAACTAGTGAGATTGGGACAGGCCACTAAGGATAGGGTTAACTGGTGAGATTGGAACTAGCCACTCATGACAGGGCTAACTGAAGAGGTTGGGACTAGCCATTATGAACAGGGCTAACTGGTACAGTTGGGACTAGCCATTGAAGATGGGGTAGTTGGTGAGGTTGGAACTAGCCACTGTGGACAGGGCTAACTGGTGAGGTTGGGACTAGCCACTGAGGACAGAGCTAACTGGTGAGGTATGAACTAGCCACTGAGGGCAGGGCTAACTGGCAAGGTTGTGATGAGCCACAGAGACAGGGCTAACTGGCAAGGTTGTGATGAAACACAGAGGCAGGGCTAACTGGCAAGGTTGGGACTAGACACTATGGACAGACTAGACCTAAAATAATATTATCTTACCTAAGCCAAGCAATGCAATTTGTATTTTGGGTCTGCCTGACCTATTTTTTTTCAGGCCTGTAACAAATGAATCTAGATTATACAGATCTCATACATTGTATTTGAATGTAGTTATCATCAAAGTAACAAGGTTTGAAATATTTGATGTGGCATTCTTTACATTCATTGATTTCCTATAGTGTCATATAGATACAGGAAAGTATTCATGTTCTTTTGTTTGCCAAAGCATTTGTTTGTGTATTTAGATTTTCTACACTATCACATAGTAAGAGTGGATACAGAAATGTTTTAATTATTTTGTTTTTTAATTGGAGCAACTCAAACAGCAGGCATCAAAATAAGAATAGAACCTGTTAATCAATGTATAGCTTACCACAGTATATACACTTGATAACTAATTTATCATGTAAAAAAATTATCATTATTTTTACTGTTAAATTTTTAAATAACAGACATATGATGACAATCAGTGCTCCTTTTTATCTTTTATTTTATATATCAAACATGTTCATATTTTTATGTGTATTTTAATTTTTATATTTGGATAAAACATAACCAATGAACATTGGTTTGAGAACATTTTCCATTTCCAACTTTATCAATTATTGAGACATAGAAATTATATATTCTAATAGAAGTTGTTTGATGTTTGTGAGTCAAATTAAAAATAGTTTTAAAAGTATACAAACATTTCAAGATTATTTTTCTCAGAATTTAATTGGATTTCTGTGATTATTACAGTATAGAGATTATATTCCTGGATTACCATTAAAAAACAAGCCTTGTTATATCAAGGGCTACACATGTATATCCTGTTTATGTGAAAATATATAAAAGACCATTTGCAGCTAATATTATGATTTATGTTGAGGTACATTCGTTTCCATTGATTGCTATATCCTACATGTACAAGGCACATGTCAAGACAACTGTTTCAATTCATTTGAAAAACTGGGTTTGAAATGATTGAACAATGACAGTTCAGGTTATCTGGATGTTACCACATATTAGTAAAGTCAAGAATGGAAAATCATTCTTGACAAATTCTTCAGCAGAGTCATTTGTTATCAATGGCATTTTATTCAAATATAAAAGTAAGCTACATGTACAAGTATCAATACATATGAATGATATTAATGAATAACAAAGAAAAAAGGGGACTTGATACCCATTATATTTCTACAATTTTACAAATGATAAATTTATTGTAACGTATAGGTTACCACAGGGCCGGATTAGGTCTGACTGATGCCCTAAGCACTCTGTTGGTCGTGCCCTTTTTCACATCATTTTTTTTAACCACAGTAAACAATTTTGTGGTGGTGGTGCCCTTTTTTCACTTCCTGTGGTGTCCCCTTTATCCTTGGTGCCCTAAGCTTATTATGCTTAATGGTTAATCCAGGCCAGGTCCTTATTTTGTGGTAACCTATAAATGGGTTACCAGGCTCTATGGTTATTTCACTGCTTGTAAAACCAGCCACACTACCATTCTTTTGATTCTTTTGATTCATTTATTGATATTTCATTCTCTGGAGTCTGATGTTAAATTGACAAACTTTTAGGAGATGACATTAGGCCACCCAACACTAACTTCTGTCCTGGCAGACAGCACAGGAGGTGTGTGCCCTGCATGAAAATAAGCATGAAAATACCGGTAAGTACAACCAACCAACCAACCAACCAACCAACCAACCAACCAACCAACCAACCAACCAACCAACCAACCAACCAACCAACCAATCAATCTTGATGGCATCCCTAGAGTTCTGATTATGTTAACCACCAAACTGTACTATATCACATATGTGATGACTTTAGTGAGCCCATTGCAATGAGGGCCGGATTTATGAGGGGCAAAAGAGGGCAATTGTCCCCTGCACCCCTGCCAGAAGAGCCCCACAGACTAAGGACTTCCTTTATTAAAAAAATATAATAAGTATAAAATTTGTTCTATTCATTCATTTTTTTTTTTTTTTTTTAATTTGTCATGCTTTTTAATTTCTAAGTTGAGAGGCACCTGAACCTGAAGTGCCTCGGGCCCCCCAAGGTCTAAATCTGATCCTGATTGCAATCATAGGAAAACTAATTCTGGGTTCCATTTCTTTAACTTAAAGATGCATAATCAAATGATTGCAAAATTTTGATATAAAAGAAATTCCAAAATAAATAAGAAATATTTATTGAAGTCTTATAAATCAAAAAACAATTGAAATTAAATCATGTATTACTAGTAATCTGTGTATGATAGTGTTACTATACAACAGACATTGTGTGTATAAATAAATCATCATTTTATTTCATCAAGACTGCATTTATTATTATTCATCCTGACAACAACAGAGAAAGAGAGAGAGAAAGAGAGAGAGGGAGAAAGAGATAGAGAAAAAGAGAGAGATTATTGAGTATATAAGCCATTACAGAATCATCCTTCCTCAGACCATGTTGTTTTGTCAGCTGCATGTGTTTTTATCTTGTGAAATAATTTAGAAATTCAAAATGGATAAAGAAGCAGTCTTCATAAAAACATAAAACAAAAATTTATGAGAAATCTTGATGGTAAAAAATAATTGTTTTAAATGTTGTTGCGTTTGTGTTTTTGGACACCCCATCATATAGGCCTATCTTGTGTACAATATGCACATCTAATCGTCCGCACAACAATCAAAGTAGTTGTCATTGCTACAAAAAGAGACTTTCCATCATTCCTAACAATAATATGCTGTTTTGCTAGGGGCTTGTAATCTGTCTTCTAAAATAATTTTTATATTCAAAATGATTATGTTGGCAGTCCTCATAAAAATCCAAAATAAAAATTTATAACGTTTTATTTGCTGAAATATTTAAAACAATTTTAGTGTAATTTTATTTGTATGGCTTATTTTTAAAAGATGTTAAATGATCAGACATCCTGTCATAAGGAATTAATATATGCCTGCTATTTTGTATAACTTTTCTCCAATCCTGAAAGATAAGTGAATTAACAGTCAGGTCTTGTTAAAATCCATGAGTTGCTGGACCAAATGAATTAGTCTAATGCTCATGTATGCCATACAACTTGTCAAATAAACAACTACCAAAAACTGTTTTCTGATAATATTTTTAATTTGTTAAACCTATTTACAGTTTTTTCATCTAGTCATTTTGACTAACTTTAAACAATTCCTATACCTTTGCCTACAATCATAACTGAAATTTATTGCAATTAATTAGTATTATATTTCACCTAACAGTGTCTCAACTCTTGAACTCTGTTATGTACAGAAACATTATTTGAAGGAATTTGTTTCCAGATAAATAGTTACAAAATTAATATATATATATATATATAATTTTTTTATCATTATGTAACCAGAAATATAATTTATACAAAGATAGTAAATTGTTCAAATACTTTCCTACATTTCAAACAATTATGGTGTGCCTTTCTACAAGTATGTATTCACTATTTTAAACACTGAATTCATCTAGCCTGAATAGAAAACTGAAATATTCATTCCAAATATAAGTGCAGGAAATTATATATCAATATGGTGATAAAGAGCAATAAAGAGACAGTCATCAAAATGTTTGTCACAATCCTGCAATTAGTTTGTTGCAGTATTTTACCGCTGTCACAAAAATTGTGCAGTATGCTCATTTTCTTGAAATTGCCAGTGCAGTGCCACAGTAAATGGAATTAGAAACAGCAATATGGTGCTGTCACAAGACTGAATTTTAATGGCTGGATGGAGGATGAGAATTTTAAACAACCCAGTCTTCTTTTACAACTGACTTCCATCAAGAGATCTCTCATATCAAGTTTTACAGTTTGACAAGTAGCAGTTGTTATATAATACATGTTAATAATTTCAACAAGATTAAGTTGTCATAACAGTTATTGTTTATAAACAGTAAAAGTGATGTAATAAGTATATATCGGAGTCAGCTCCGGCTCAGTAAAATTAGTGGGATTGTCTATAAAACATAAATCAACAAAAACATCTTTACAAACATAGCTATTATACATGTACTATAATAAAACAATTTTTTACCAAACTAAAATGATATTTACCATTTGTTTTTTAAATTCTCGATTGGTGAATATGGAGAGTGGCTGAGCTAGCTCTATATGTATACACTTTAATTTACTGTAAACAAATATCTATGCCTAAACATTTGCTTAAAGAGAAAATGTCATTATTGCAGAAAGTGGCAGTCCTCTAAAAACTTTTTTTTTTATATAGGTACTGAATTTAAAGGACCACACCCTCAATTACATAAAAAAAAAACTGCCATCAATTCATCCAATTTACTACAGAAAAATATACTTCCAAAGACAATTAAAGGTGTGATAGTCCTAATAATAATGTTGAAATATAGACCATACTTGTTGTGTTGTTGTGTGTGTGTGTGTGTGTGTGTGTGTATGTGTGTGTGTGTGTGTGTATGTGTGTGTGTGTGTGTGTGTGTGTGTGTGTGTGTAATTGTAATGAAACATTTTAAGACTTAGGCTATCACGTTATAAAGAAAAACTGTCTGCTGAATTGTGGTACCAAACATTTTTAAAATATAAATTATTAAAAAAACTTCTAGTTATAACTATATCAGTAAAAATTACATGGTAATCAAATTATTTTTTAATATTTTATAAACCAAAGATAATTCAAGCTTTCTTCGCGGTGGCTTATACCCTTTGAGTTTCCACTCTTGAGGTATGAATACCCCTGATTTCTGTGCAAGGAGGTCTGAATACCCTAACTTTTCATTAGTTTGTGAAACACTAGACAAGATGGACATCATCCACCCTTGCAAAATTGAAGCATGCGATTCTGCATACCGCCGGAATGACAAACAACAATACCAGTCTTTGAACCAAACCCTAACACAAGCTTTGTACATCAAGTACATGTGTTATATAAAACCTGCATTAAAGGCATAGTTCCACGGAATTAACATTTAAAAATTTAAAATTTCAAGATCGGAACTACCTATGGGTCGAAATGAGTTCGTACGAAATGTATACATCACACCTTCAACGGAAAAAAAAACCGTAATTTTTTTCCGATTTATTTGTCCGTGAGCATAAGTCATAATTATTTTTAAAATAAGCGAGATGCGGTGGTTATGTAAGTAGTTGATTGAAGTATTTCTAATGGCAAATCAAATGTTTATATTTAAAATTAATTCTTTGTTTGGAAATTAATTAGGTCAAGGGTCCGTCGGGAGTATGCGTTTAAAATTAGTAAAATGTGACCTTGACTTCCTTATGACCATAACCTTCACCTTGACCTGTCAGATCTTTTTGATTGCCAGTACGTGTACTTTTAATGTGTTTACTCGTTCCTTAAAATTAATTATTCTTGTTTATTAAAAGGTACTAACAAAATCTGACTCATAAACTAATCATCCGGTCTGACATGAAAATAACGGGCTGAATCCGTCGAGAAGGCAATGTTTCGATACCTGTCATTCAAAATTGATATTACTAAGTAAAAAGTCGCTAAGTTATACTAATAGTATAACAGTGAAAATATGGTAATATGTAGTTACTAATATGTTTTTGAGTGGTATTATTCATTTTCTAATTAACAAAACATTTTGTTTAGAATTAAAATATGTTAACATTTACCACAAACTTAATTAACGAGCTTAATGATAGACAAAAAAAAATTAATTGTCAGACAAAACAATTACATACGTTAGAACATAAAGAAGAAGAAATAAAAATAAAAGAAGGAAAACAAATCCCGCACAAAACACTTTAATTATATTTTTCCCAATATGAATTATAAAAACCAAATATAAATTAATCGTTTGTCATCCTTATAATAAATACTACAGATTTCAATTTAATTCTTTATTCACTCAAGACGATAGAATGGTACATGAGGTTAAAACATTCAGTACAAATACAAATGTTTGCAAAGTGCTGAATTACAGTTTAAAGTGGGGAAAACATAATATAAAATAATACATACATACATATATATACATGTTACAGTCAAAGTGCGTAATCTGTCATTTCGCGTAATGCCCGTTTCACTCAGTCATTTCATTAAATGCCTAAAAATCTCAGTCATTTTGCGTAATGCTTGGTTTGGGAGTCCAGTCATTACGCAAAATTACTGAAATGTAAGAATTGATTTATATGTTGTTTGCCAAGCATGTATGTAGACAACAGGAATAGAAAACGGGCCTTCTGCTACACAGCCCTTTGACTGTAACATATACATGTAATACACAGAGATATTCATACACTTACATTATTTTCATATTTTGAATACATTTACTTAATTTAATGAATATTTCGTTATTCTCTTTGTTAAAAAAGTTTATTAAGTTTAATTACGCTTGGATTTCAATAGTAATACTTATATAAATATTGCAATCTGAGGTCATTTAAAGCATTACATTCAAATAAAAAATATAACCTTCATTACAAATGTAAAAAGAAAACGTAAAGTTTGTATTATTTAACGACACCTCTACAGCGCATATATTTCATCATCGGCTATTGGACGTCAATCATTTGGTCATTCTGACATATTTTTAGGGGAAACTCGCTGCCGCCACATAGGCTACTCTTCCCGATAAGCAGCATGGGGTCTTTTATATGCAGTGTACCTCAGACAGGACAGCATTACCACTACCTTTGATGAACCAGTTGTGGACCACTGGTTGGAACAGAAAATAGCCCAAACGGCAAATGGGTCCACTAAGAAGGATCGATCCGACGACCGACAGATTCACAGGCAGACACGCTACCATTTGAGCTACATACCGCTCCTCATTACAAAATTAATGTCGCATTTACGTTTGTCTCTTGGTATAATTAAACTATTTTATAAATATTTATAAGTATTTATTTGATTGAAATATTTTATATAGTTATTTTAGTTTACTTCATATTTGTCTCTCATAACTCTGTGTTGAGTGGCTTTTAAAATACTTATATGAATGTATTTTTATTACTAGTTTTGCATATATTTATTATTTTGTTGTATTTTAAAAGGTGAGACGTAAATAAAATATTGATTTGAAATACTCGGTTTGTTTAACGACACCCCACCACGTAGGTTAATGAGTGGTTCGTATACTCTGCATCACAAGAGGCACTTCGAAACCCCAGTGTCGTCTGCTGTGACGCTTGGTTCACAGAAGAACCGCTATCGCCACATAAGTTACTCATTGTGATTAGAAGCAAGGTTTCTTTTATATATGCCTTTCCTCATACAGGGTAACAATTGCCACAACGTTTTTCTAATACCAGTTGTGGACCACTACTGGGAGTCATTCTCTGTGACTTTCACCTGAGTTTAAATGTGCTTCGGCACATGTGGAGAATGAAAAGATGTTGAAACAGTATGAAGTGTCTGAAAAACAAAGCAAAACATTTTATTATGCACTTTGACGTTAAACATACGGAAGTTACAGAGCCAGCATTTACAAACAACAAGAAAATCTCGTATTTTATTGAAACTCACTCTACTGTTTA
Organism: Symmetromphalus regularis; assembly: GCA_032355785.1. NCBI lineage: Eukaryota > Metazoa > Mollusca > Gastropoda > Neomphalida > Neomphalidae > Symmetromphalus > Symmetromphalus regularis. The sequence continues at coordinate 9,754 of JAULBS010035856.1, forward strand.
TAGTGTTTTTGCACTTTCACGACATCGTAAAAAGTAGATTAAAACACATTAAACACGTTCTGAGAGTCGTGTCTGTGTGGAGTAACCTGTATAAACAATGCTATTAAATCAATTAAATAGTCAATATTTTTAAACAAGTATTGGATCTCTTATATTGGGTTGGAAGAAATTTGCTCAGATTTCTACATAAACACCATATTAACATAAAATAACACCAAAGTTAGGTAAGTAATATTTAATAAAAAATAGCAAGAGATTATTCCACTTACAGGCTAGTAAATCTAGCTCACTTTGGGGCTAAACCCAAAACAAATTGCAACAGAAATTATACCACTGACATTCATTCTGGGGAAGCCCCCTAAACAAC
>JAULBS010035867.1:0-10119 GCA_032355785.1 Symmetromphalus regularis
CACACACACACACACACACACACACACACACACACACACACACACACACACACACACACACACACACACACATACAGAGAGAGACAGAGAGACAAACACATACACACACACAGAAACATACATAAACATACAGACAGATACACACACATACATATACAAACACATTCATACAAACATACATACACGAGGAACCTAAATATGAAAGTATCCGTTTCTGTTCATTTCTTCTGTTTATACACGAAGTGAAAAATAAGGGTGGGCGGATGCTAAACCCTCCTGTGTGTCCACTACTATACAGACACACATGCACATCCATACCAACACATATACATAAACAAACACGAACACAAACATACATACATACATACATACATACATACATACATACATACATACATACATACATATACTATATACACATATTCACACATAATGTCATAATTAAAATATACTTTGATTAAACCTACGTCAGTGGGGAATAGCAAGCAATACATTCTATAAACGAATTGAAATATATTGAACATTATTATCTAAAAGTCAGTCAAGTGCAGTGTGATGTTAGTGCTTGAAAGAACCAAAATTAAAATTAGTAGAACTTTAACCGATTACCTCACCTTCTGTTTCCTGTTCATGGATGAGCAGTGATTGTATTATAGTGAAATTAACTCTAAATACACTTTAAGATTGTCGCAGTATACGCCTGTGGGATTTAGAATATACATAATGTTCCAAGAAAACTTTTCAGCGTCGTATTTTTCGGACAGTCTCAGAATTGAAATTGTGCACTATTGCATATGTAGTTACCGAAATTAAAAAAGCTCTGCCTCGACTGAGATTCGATCACAGTACCTACCAGCCATGAGTCTAACAGCATAACCACTTAGGCCGATTCTTCCAGGGTTACTATTTTTGGATTTTAGAAGTCTTCTTTTTAAAATTATTCACACAATCAGAATTATCTGGTTTGAAGTTCAATTATTTATTTCATGCACTGACTTTATAAAAGGGGGAGGGGATGGATTAATAAACTGATAATGTGTCATGATTTAATGAAAATAGTTAAGTATTTTGGTTGGCCATCTTGAATTTGTTATTCATAACCATAAAGGAATGGTTTATTGAAATCAATAATGCTATTATTGGATTTCCTGACCCTAAAAACATGGGAATGGACATTATAATCATTATTTCACGTTGACTAGTACTTGAGACATTATTATACATTTTGTGTGGACGGACATTTTGAAAAATGGCCGAACATTAATTTACGAAGCTCAGAAATGATTTTTTTACAATTAGATTACATGGCCATGAACACATAGGAATAGACACCAGTATTATGATTCTATGTTGAATAGTATTTGAGCTATATAATTATCGAATGTAAATTTTGTAGACGACCATATTGAAAAATAATAATCAGTCCCAGTTTTTTTTCTTCTGGTAACATCATTCATAATAATAATAAATGGGTTTTTAATATTGATGTATTTGATAAGTCGAGCTATTTTGTGAATAAAGAGTAATTATCTTTAGGCAATTTTCCATCCTCAAGTGAAAGTAGTGAAGATTTCTTACATCCGCTCTTCCTTTCATCTTGTATAACCATCACGCGCGGTCATGCGTATAAACTATTCAGGATCGCTAATATACTCTCTATGGAGTGTTTATGTTGTATTAAACACTACTTGAATATACAGCTCTAGATATAACTGCATGGCGGATCAAACCATTGACGTTTCAAGAATTTCATTTTTAAAGAATATTTTGGAGAAGGGTAAATGCACGGAAAATACTAATAAGATTGCAACACCGATAAGTATGAAAAGTTGATGAGGAAAAACAAAGGTATGGTGACTGAAGGAGTGCATTGAGTGACAGAAAACTGAACACAGCCTATGCAAATAGCAAATAGATGAACTATTGCTAATATTATCTGAATCTAGAACATCCCTTGGATGATACCGTTTTCCTAAAAAATTACTAGTCCGCGCCCCCACCCCCATTTTAATTTGAAGATTGGGTTGATCCATAAGGCGAATAACACATGATACATAAGGGATCGTCAGATGATATATGGGTAATTAAACAAAAAAATTCATCGTCAATTCATCACATTTTATAACTTCACAAAGTACATATCGTTAATAAAATAATTATATATAGTTGTTGCTTGATCAATTTACATTTTTACACTCTTTTGAAATGTTTACTATAACCAAAACACAAAAAAAGGACATGTAATGAACTAGACATAAACTATATTGATTGAGAAAAAAGTCATTAAAACATTTTCTCCATTGTTTGAGCCCTGATGTTACGAAGTATATCCTGTAGTTAAAATGTGCCAATTGCTATTTTGATTGTATCATATAATATACTGTATATATATATATATTTTTTTTTTCCAAAATTATGTAATGGAAAATAAATGAGTACGGTCAACCCCGCTACTTCATGACTATTATTAGCGACAATATTCCCAGATCACGCGACCGCCAACATTGCATGTGATAAAATGTTACAAGCCGTTATTTGCATGAAAACCAACATACTCTTCAGCAAATCTAGCACTTCAATGTAATTTCAGCATTTTTCGTGCATATGTTTTTGTGTCAACACCACAACTTACTTTCAAGGTAATGAAAAATTCAAAATGTACGAAATGCCTACATAAAATGATAACGCCATGTGTCTGCATGTGAAAGATTTCGAGGTAACTTCATCATCCCTACCAAAATATTTAGAGATTAAGTTTAATGTAGAAATGTCAACTCCACGACCTGAGATCATCACCCCGCAGCCCCGCAACCTGGGATCATCACCTTTGTTTTCTTTTTTCTGGGGTTGGGGTGAAGGGTAATGAATGGAGTAATAGTACACCACTGAATGAACACGATTCATCTTATAAATCTTCCAGTGCTTTTCATTTGCATAGTTCATACTCCACTCTTATAATTATCAAGTTGTGGTGTTTTATTGGGGGTACAAAATGTGATTTAATTAAACAAAGTATAAATCATCATTGCTGGAGCTTCTTTCACTAACAATAGATCCCTACATATCAAATACGTTCAAACTTAAAAACTTCTGCCCAACTTTAAAATTACACAACTTCGTGAGAATGACCCATATAATTATTATGTATATATTTATATTGTCTCAGTCATACTGAGAGAAACACAACTTACGACAATGTACGATCGTCTACGACTGTGGATCGCGGACAATCGTAGAAAAGTTGTGTGACACGTCACCAGTGGTCGTGGATGGTCTTAGATGGTGACACGACCGACATCAGTGACAGCGAGATTTTTACCCTATCACACAGCGATACGACAACTTAAGAAAATTTACGATCGTGTCGTGGATGTTCTTGGGTGGCGGCACGACCGAAATCAGTCGCAGCGAGGTTTATGAACATGTTCAAAAACCTGGCTGCCACCGATGTTGTCGTATTTTTGTCATAGGAATGTCGGCTACAGGAATTGGGCGGTCGCGCGACTTGCACCACAATCGCACGATTATTAATAACCGTCGCATGACGTTGCGTGGCAATTTATGCGCCTAGTCGTTCATTGTCGCGCAATGTCGTGCAGCGGTCATACAATTAGTCGTGATTGTCGTAGGGTATATAAAAAGGGAAAGATTTGAGAGCATTATCAGTCTCATGATCGTAAGAAGCACGTGCGACAAGTCGTGAGATAGTCTACTACAAGTCACAGACCAGTCGGTGACCGGTCCCATAATCTGTCCGCAACCCATCGATCGCAGAAAACAAGCCGACGCCTTTCCAGGACCGCCCTCGTTCGCACTACTGCAGAGATGGCGGACTATCATAGCGTGTGACTGGGGTATATATTCATTGTTACTGAATGACCTTACTCGTTTTGCTTTAGTAATTAATCTGACAGTATATGACACTCCCACAATCACAGAACACATCACTTAATTTCAAGCTACAACCGGTTAAATTAGCATATTTAAATTTCTGTCAATTCGTCTTCCTTTTAGCTGAAATACTGAACTGAATATTTTTCGTGGGCGTCAGTCAAATTGAAACTATTCTCAGTAATTTCATTGTTGCTAATGATTAGAAATTACCTTGAAAATAAATGGGTCGAGGTTGTGTTTTGCCTAATGTATTATGAATTTATAATCCATACATTTAAAACTTGTGTTTTAATATATTACAGAATTTAAGGAACAATATAAAATTGTCCGTGGCAAATGAATCTCATGGATATGCGCTGAAATCAAAGTTAATATATACCTAAAATGTTAAACACCGCAGATACAGGGTGATCCAAATTGAATGCAACCCATAAAAGTGTTTGGTTGCCTTTGGCAATCTTGAGCCGTACCACTAATTTTTAAACTGTGCCACCCCTGAATTTATACATTAAAATGTATTTGATAACAGTCGAATTTCGTTATCTCAATGTTGAAGAGACAGAATGTCGATATATTGGTTATTCACAATGAACATAATCGTTGCTTTGATACTTATGCCATTTTCCAGTTTAATACCTTTTTAACATATTGTGAAAAATAAGTTTCAGAAAATTAAATTTTACTGTGGTTTTGATAACATGAGGGAATTTTCTTAATGGGTTAAAGGACAATAAAAGTATTCGAGATAAACGGAGATTAATATGGTCATGATAAAAGTGTTTATTTCGAAAAAGCTCGGACCGGCAACGGATATCGACATAAAATGATTAGTCGAGATTACAGATAAAAATAAAGTTTTTATATCATAAATAAAATTCAAAAGACACCATGTGCTATTTTCGAGATGTAATTAAATATGATACTTCACGTGTAGTTGTAGTGCTGATCAAGGTCAAAAACTATATATTATTATTTGTCAAGATATATTTTAGATATCAACATAGATGAAATATTCACAGATTACTTACCGAATATGTGGATGTGGAAAGACAAAAACAAAATTGCAAACAGCAAAGATAAGAAGTAAAATGTAAACTGCAATATAAACCGTTACAGATGACCATGTGTTTTAAACTGAAGATGAAACAAAAGTAAACCAGGTGAATTTTGTTAACAGCAAAACACAACTCAGTAATAATTTGAAATTTTAAATGTAATTCACGTAAATCAGAAACCGCGATTTATTTATGATAATGGAGATTATTTTGTGATAACAATCAATTTATTGTTAATCATTGGTAGGCTGTATTGTTTTTGGTTTCTGTTTTTTTTTTTTTTTTTTTTTTTTTTTTTTTTTTTTTTTTTTTTTTGGTTTTTGGGGTGTTTTTTTGGTTGAGTGGTTATTTATTTATTATTATTATTATTTTTATATTTTTAAATATTTTATTATTATTTATTTATTTATTTTTCTTTATCGGTATTCTATGATGATGCTATAATGCCATTGTGAAATAATATACTTCTGATTTTAAAACAGTAGATCTGATTGGTCCAAAATACAGACTCCTAGAATATTAACTATCACTGAGACTATAAGATGGCTTAATGCCTATATGATCCGTCCCTGCAAGTTCCACTATAATTAAAAAATATATATATATATATATATATATATGTAGCTTTTATAAAATATTTAAATTATTTTAACTTCTATAAAAAAACTTTTTATATAATAGTTTGTTTAATGTCAGTAAAAAATAACTTTAATATCTCACTGTACTTTTGAAACATTTGTCAACTTCTTTTTAAAATCCATTTTAGATATTTCAATCCGTTTTTGTATCAAAGACATTTAACATTATGGGGGGGGGGGTTATGGTTTTTGTTGTTGTTTTTAATAAGTTCCACTGGCGTTTGTTGTATCCAGGTGTGACTGTAGTTTGTATTTTAAGCTGAAATCTCTAACAATACCTTTTACTAATTCAAAATACTACAGTTTTCATAAATTGGCGTATATTCCTTATCAACGAATATTGTTGATTTGGTCTAGACAGCTTTCAAATCATGCTATTTTGTTTTCCTCAGATGAGGAAATAGACATTTTGGAAGTTTTAACGACCAAATCATGAAGGGAAAAGTGGCCGCGAAGGGGGCTGGGGGGTGTAAACACCCAAACCTCCTTTATTCATGTTTGCCTCCTTGTATTGAATAATGGTCTACTTGTTATTCTTCAACTATGTGACCTGTATAAGACATATCAGTTGATGGAAACAAAAGAATGGAAGATCTATTCTAACTGGTGAAATATTTTTTAATGTCATGCTGTAGAGATTGTAGCTAAAAAAAATATTTATATATATTATGTATACTGAGTTTAGAAATTTTATTATTTATTTTTTTAGATTTTTTGACCGTCTAATGAGCTGCTATGTGGAACCGTTTACCGGAGACTGCGAACCAATTGGAACTATTTTCAAACATGTCTTCAATGGCGTACGATATCCTTATTGTGATTTACAGAAACACGAGAAAGAAGCCCGGATGGCGGAGATAGAAGCTGGCATGGGTGTCATGTCTTCATCGCAAGCAATTCAAAGTGTCTTCTCTCTAGTTATCCCCCTTTTCCCAGTCGTTTTCTATTACTTTTAATAAAACACTGAAAACAGATAGGGAATGACATATCAAAATGTTAGTGTTCAATTAATAATGAGTGTTAAAACACGAAAAGTAACAAGATTATCACATCCTAAAAAATAAAATAAATAAATAAATTTATTACGTACATCGTGAAACATCAGAAATCACGACCTTTGATGAACGAGTTGTGGACCACTGGTTGGAATGGAAGATAGCCCAAATTGCAAATGGGTCTACTGAGAAAGATCGTTCCGACGACCGGCCGGTTCACAGACGGATACGCTATCGTTTGAGCTACATCTTGCTTCCTGAATTTACCGACATACATATTAATTTACAGTATAAACATTAAATGTTATTGTTCATAATCATGAACTGTAACATTTCTATAGAATCTCTCCGATACTCACAGCAGTGTCAGTGAAATCGCCCATATGTTAATATAGCATCCATTGTACCTAATTAACGATTATTATGAAAAGGCAGATAAGTAATCACCATGCATTTAATGAACTCTTCAAATACACCATCGGTAATTAACAACCAGTAATTACTAATTACTAGTAGTAATAAATACCCGGAAACGTCGCCATTTTGCAAGGATTGTCATGGCAACCAGCGCGTTGAAATGTACAAGGTGATTGTAATCACTGTGATATGTAATATTTTTCATTTCACATTATAAAGCGGTGTCTATATCATATAGATTATCATGTTTGCATGGTAATAGCTTTGTTGTACTTATTAGCTGTATTTGAAATATAGATTATCATGTTTGTATGGTAATAGCTTTCTTGTACTTATTAGCTGTGTTTGAAATATAGATTATCATGTTTGTATGGTAATAGCTTTCTTGTACTTATTAGCTGTATTTGAAATATAGATTATCATGTTTGTATGGTAATAGCTTTGTTGTACTTATTAGCTGTGTTTGAAATATAGATTATCATGTTTGTATGGTAATAGCTTTCTTGTACTTATTAGCTGTGTTTGAAATATACATTATCATGTTTGTATGGTAATAGCTTTCTTGTACTTATTAGCTGTATTTGAAATATAGATTATTATGTTTGTATAGTAATAGCTTTCTTGTACTTATTAGCTGTATTATTTGAAATATAGATTATCATGTTTGTATGGTAATAGCTTTCTTGTACTTATTTGAAATGTTTTTTGCAATGTAGTTTGTTTTATATATATAAATAAAAGTGAGTAATTATTACATACTCGTTTTATTTGTGTTGAGGTTGTGTAAAATGTAAGTGTACAGGTAAGTGGTATACACCTATCCACTGTGTGTGTACGTGTGTGTGTTCGTGCGTCCAGTGTGCATGCAGTTTATGTGTGTTCAATAAAGTTTTGTTTTATATAACGTCTCTAGATCACATTGATTTTTATTTTATCATCGGCAATTATACGTCAATCATATGGTCATTCTGACATATTTATTTAGAGGAAACCCGCTGCCGCCACATTGGCTACTATTTCCGATAAACAACAAGGGGTCTTCTATATGCACCGTCCCACAGACAGGATTGTTCATATCACAGCCTTTGATTAACCAGTTGTGGACCACTTTTTGGAACAGAAAAAACCTAAACTGCAAATGGGTCTTCAGAGAAGGATCGATCCAGATAACGACTGGTTCACAGGCGGACACGTTACTGTTTGAGCTACATCCTGCTTCTTGCCTTTAGGTCAATGTGGTGTTACACCCAGTTTCGTTCCAGAACGGGAAGGGGGGGGGAGGGGAAGCCAATGTTAATTATTACATTTGTGGTAGATGTGTTGCAACGTTTGTCAGTGTAACATTTGGCGTTGAAAACTTTATGACACTTATTGTCGGTCGTGTTCAATGATTAGGACATTTTTCACAGTGAAATTGCGACATTTGTCGTTGAAGACATTTGTCCATTTCGCGACGAGTGCAGCAGGCGCGAAACCACAGAGGAAAGATATGCGAACATTTTGAAAAATAGACCCTCTTTTAGCGGTTTACATATTAGCCAAGGTGTATAATATTATTTGCATCACTTGGTTTATTTGTATCAAATTAATTTTAAAAAAAACATTAACAGTAAAAAGAACTACAACTTGGAACAGACGTGTTCAAATTCGAACCCCCTCACCCCTTCCCCCACTCCGCCGATACGCACTTGAACATGGGCGTAAATCCCGGGGGGGGGGCGGAGCGGGGTACTTTTTGGACAGGGGGACGCCTATATAATTACCCCCCACACACACACTTTCAGTGAAATTAATATTAAAATGCCTAAATAATAATTTTTACCACTATTTTTCTTTATTGTATCATTGTAACACTTTAAACCATGTCGTCTAAAAGTAGCGCAAATATACCGAAGTACACAAGTGGTTTATAATGGTGGGGGTATGGGGGAGGGCTGCCGGATGGTCCGCCCCCCTACCCCCCCCCCCACTTTTTGGACAAAGGTGTGTTCCGTCCCCCTTACTTTTAGCACCGGATTTTCGCCCTTGCACTTGAAGCTATAGTATAATATATCAAACAGATGTATAACATAAATTTCGGTCAAGAGTCAAACAGGTCGTTCTGTGACGTAAGATGGGTGCGCTGGCTTTAAATCAATGTCGCAGTTCTTAGTTGTTTTCTATCCGTATCCGTGAAACCCCATGTCATAGCTATTAACAGGGTCGGCGCTGCCGTTTAAATTTTGGGGCTGCAAGACAATAGGTGCGCCTTCAATCATTTGAAGGGCCCCCAAGAAAGTACTCAATAAATGGAAATATTGTCGCCAAAAATCGCAGATTATTGGAGGGGGGGCGGAGGGGGGAAATCTCATACTTGCCCCCTACCTCTCGACAGGGCCGGCCCTGATTAAGTACCAAGAGTGAGAATACATTACCGGTAATTACGTGTCTATTTAAACGTTGCTAGCTAGGTCTAATAAATTAATAACAATTAAAGAGGCAGTCTCTTTGCTGCACATTCAACCCCTGCAATTAAGAAAATGTCTACGGCAAAATAAATGCTGTGAAGAATTAGTGCCCACGGCATTTTTCACGGCAATTTTAGCGTTCACGTTTCCAACTCTGAGTTTGCCAAAAAAAAAAAAATACACATTGAATTTTTTTTTTTTTTTTTTTGTCGTCTGCAAGAAAATTGCCGCGGAGAATGAAAAATGTTGCGGCGATCTCCACATAACGCTGATTGTCGCGGGCAATTTCAGGGTTTGACATTGCAGTAGCTATCATCCAAAATGTATCTGTGTTGAAATGAGCATACCCACAATTACATGCACAAAGAATTATCAGTTAAATGATTTTATTACCAGAATAAATAAATTCCGTGGTGAATTCCACTGCTCAAATATGCAACTTGTAACTGCGATAAAAGTTTGTTTTATTTAACGACGCCACTAGAGCACATTGATTTTTAATCTTATCAGCGGCTATTGGACGTCAATTATATGGTCATTCTGACATACATATTTAGAGGAAACCCGCTGCCGCCACATTGGCTACACTTTTTCCAATAAGCAGCAAGGGGTCTTTTATATGCACCGTCCCATAGATAGGACAGCACATACCACGGCCTTTGATAAACCAGTT
>JAULBS010035878.1:0-10119 GCA_032355785.1 Symmetromphalus regularis
TTTTATGGACAAATCAAATGTTTATATTTAAAATTAATTCTTTGTTTGGAAATTAATTAGGTCACGGGTCCGTGGGACTGCGTTTAAGGTGTAAAAAAAAATGCTTACTCATAGGGGGTGGGGTGGGTAAAGGCCCTCCCCCCGCCCCGGTTCCTACAGGCCTGCATATGTATAGATGGTGAGGTATGAGCCAAAAGATAAGCAGGTATTTTAAAAGTGTAGCTCATTTAATATCGTATGTTAGTGTAATGCTGTACCGTCGATATCGTATTTAATAAACACCTGCTGATACATTACCGTCTTTGCCTACACGGAAAAGAATTGCCAAGACTTAATTCCGTCTGTGTGTTCGTCTGTGTGTGTGTAGTTATCTGTGAACTCGAGTCCTAATCATAATGTTTTTCATTGTAAATATTCATCTAATGACCATTTTTATATTTTTTTATTTTTCATGTTTATCAATATTGCATTTAATAAATGTTTCATGCATGTTTTAAAACTGTTTTGTTTTATATCCGTTTAAGGTTTGGTACTTACAGTAACAGATATGTTGTGCTGTTACTGCATTAAAAACTGAGAAACATAACCATCCTGAAATTCATACTTGCCTTTTGAGTTGATTTGAAAATGGCTTTCAGAAAATATGTTAATATCTCAAGTTTAATTCTTGAAAATGTATTTCACTACTCGCCGCAAGCCCTTGCAATTAAGAAAATGTCCACGGCAAAATAAATGCTGTGGAGAAATAGTGACCGCGGCAATTTTAGCGTTCACAAGTATACTTTATTTTTAATAATAAAAAAATACATTTTGATAAAAAAACAAATAGGCCGCGAAGAATGAAAATCGCCGCGGCAATCTCCACAGCATTGCTGATTGCTGCGGCAATTTCAGAGGTTGGCCACTGGCCAATTCCAACGAAAAAGTAATAAAATCTGGATATCTAAAAGAAACAAAAAATTAAAGTTTATTTTATTTAACGACGCCTCTAGAGCACATTGATTTTTATCTTATCATCGGATAGTGGACGTCAATCATATGGTCATTCTGATATTTGTTTAGAGGAAACCCGCTACTCTTTTCGATAAGCCGCAAGGAGTCTTTTAAATCCATCATCCCACAGACAGGACAGCACATACCACGGATTTTGATGAACCAGTTGTAGACCACTGGTTGGAACGAAAATAACCAATATTGCAAATGGGTCCACTGAGAAGGATCTATCCGACACCAAATGTTTGACATCCAATAGCCGATGATTAATAATTCGATGTGCTCTAGTGGTGTCGTTAAACAAAAAATTAAATGGGTATGTTATCATTTTGCTACACCGAGAGGCGCCAGTATGCCACTGGATACTGCACAAGGCCCCGATGGCTCAGTGGTCAAGCTGGTAGGTACTGGGATCAAATATCAGTCGAGGCATTGAATTTTTAATTTCGATTCCAACTCTAACCCAGAGTGAGTGCTCCGCAAGGCTCAATGGCTATCAGTGGTCCACAAGTCTTTTATCAAAGGTCGTTTATGTATTTTCGTGTCTGTGAGAAAACACATATAAAAGACCATGCTGCTATTCATAAAGAATAGCTTATGTGGTGGTAGTGGGTTTCCTCTAACACGGGTCACAAAATCTCATATTGTGACACCTAATAGCTGCTGAATAAACAATGTGCTGGGATGTTAAACAAACAAACAAACAAACAAACAGTCCTTTCCTTTGCTAGAAACGGCACATGACTGGGCGATATAGAAACATGTTAATATTATATGAGAACTCTAGTTCGTGAAACGTGAAACATGATTTGTGGACGTCATTTGCGTCTGATTTGCAGTAATCTCATCAAATCGCCGTGCTTGACGTACTGCGTTATTATTTATGTATGACTGTGACATTTTAACTAACTCTGGAAGCAAGATAACAACATGGACTCAACAAGTGGAATGTTGGCTTGTCATTTCAGGACGGCTTGTTTTTTAATTCGCAGTATCTGCAAAAATAATAGCATTGAATGCATTCCATAAACCCTTAGGCCTTACAACATAATTCTGTCAGTACCACGATTTATTATTATTATTATATACTTTAAATATAACATACCTCCCAACCCCAAACATATAATAATAATAATAATAATAGTAGGCACTCATAACTGGGAAATATTTTTCATATTTTCTCAGGGAGAAATATTATACATTGGTTTAACAAGACATTTCATTGGCTCACCCTGGCCGTTATGACCAATAAGTTTGCCTGTACTAAATATGAGTCATTATAATTGTGTCCCTTGTGAAATTATTTGATAATAAATGGCAACTCGTTTAATGTCCTCTATATAAATATAATAATAGTAATAAATATAATACTAATAATACATATAAATATAATAATAACAGTAATAATAATAAATAAATAAAATACATTAATTCATTGATAAAAAAAAGTCTACCTCTTGTTCTTGATTCAGTTAATTATATTATATCAGAAGTGCATTTTAATGTTTGTAACAAATGATATTTGTTATTACTCTTTTATATAGGATTATTAAAAAAATTATTATTTATTAAAAAAAAAAAAAAAAAAAATTGTTTAATGTTGAATAGCAATGGTAAATTTAGGTTAAAAAAAAGTCACAAACTAATTTATAGAACCTATACATTAGAGAGAAATCAAGCTAAATATGATTTGTTATCAAATAACGAAAGCCTGCACGTAATTGAAATTCTGTGTATTTGTGACGTCTGTTAATGGTTTCTCGATCAAAATGGTGTTAAACGCTGTCAGAAGAATGCCTCTCCATATTGTATTACCTAGATGAGAAAAAGAAAGGTATGTTTAACAACATCCCATCACATTGTTTAATCTGCCGCTATTATGAAATTTAAAATGGCTAGTTTAACCACACCCTAGCACATTGTTTATTCAACAGTTATAAGGTGTATAACATACGATTCACTTCATTGATTTTGAAAGACGTGTCCACTTCCTATGAGGAGTGCACCTGACCCAGGGAAGTAAAGGGACAAAGAAGAAGAAAAAATTAGAGAGAGAGAACATACGATATTTGCGACTGATGTTCTTCAGAGAAAATCCTTTACTCTTTTCGATTAGCAGCAACAGTTCTTTTATATGTATTTACCCAGACGTGAAAGCACATACCATAGCACTTTTTTTTACTCCATTTGTGAACCATTGACAGGGGACAGCGGGACAAAAAAAGAAAACGTATTCGAAAATATAACAAAGGGTCAAATTTCTATACAAATTTTGAAGGAAATATTTCTAATATTGACTTTTTAAGACGAAAAAACAATGTTTTTGCGTTAATTTGGTCGCTATTCGTACTGCCATTTTGTTTACCGTAACAGCTATATAATACATGTTTAATAAACAGTTGCGTTTGAATGAAATTTATGTTGGGGGAGCTGTTCCCATTTGTGAACATCAGAATTTGCCGGCGAATAATTCAACAATGAATAAGGAACACATTTATGGGAATTATTGAGGGTACTTTAGCGTAAAATATACTTTATTTTTAATAAGAAAAATATACAACTAGAAAAAAAATTTAGTCTTCGGCAAAAAAAAAGGGGCCGCTAAGAATGAAAATGGATGAAAATGCAGATTGCCGCGGACAATTTCATGGGTTGGAAGTAAGAGTGATAATCTGCATTATTGGCCATTAACTTTATTTTATAACATTTATTGTGTGGATGGTTATTTATTCATGTTTGTTCGTGTATAAACTTAAACTTTTTATTATTTAATTGCAAACGTGCCTTTTGTCTATGATTTTCTACATAATGTGTACAGACACGTTTCGTTTTGTAATAAAATATTTCAAATTTAATTATGTTACTCCTCCCTTCTGTAATCAACATGACCACCCACCTATCAACCGTAATTTCTGACACAGCGTGCGTAACATCACACATAAAACAAGCCTCTCTTTCTATTAGAGACCAAAAGAAACAACAAAGTTACTAATCCGAGCAACACGATCCATTTCGCTCGTGACCGTCACCAACACGGCACGCGCAAATCCAAACTGTCAATTACATCAAAAAAATATTTACCCTTCTTAGACTCGGGTCAGTGTATGTTTTATGAAGATCGTGTTAATTGCTGAGTATTCCCCACAGACCGAAGAGGTAAATGATATTTAGACAATCGTGCGAATTCGATCATAGAGCGGACTTTTCGAAGGTTGACTCATTTCTGAAAAGGAAGCGGGAGCGCGACTTGAAAGAAAGGAACCGTCAACAGAAGACAACGGCTTCCGCTCAGGGTGTTGAATTCCTGGGCTGAGCGGCGGTCGAGACTGAGTTTTTTTTAATAAGACAAATCTATGCTGATTAGCTGATGGAATTAAAAATACAATCTCGCAGCCCTGCAGCAACAACTCGCGTGCGCGTCTTTGTTGCCAGGCTAAGCTCTGTAATGAAACGTAATGCAAGTTGGGCTCCCAAAGATTTCAAATTAAATCTCTGGTCTCAAGTATTACAGGTTCGGATGTCAGACATCTTGATTTTTTTTTTATCACTTGTTTTTTTTTCGGTAGAAAATGTTTGATTAAAAAAGAATAAGAAATTGGGTATAAGAGGTGTCTTTTAGATTCAATTATAGAAGGTGGTGGTTTTGAGTCTAGACAGATAATTATGTCGTAATGTTTGTGTGGTGTCTTTGTTAAATGACATCTTAGCATATTGAATAACAGTACTGTTGAATAGGGTTTTTATTCATTGAAAACACTAATGCAACTTTAAAAATAGACATGATCCCATGTTATGTTAAAGTACGAAACTGAAGAGTACTTTCTACAAACCTCGTAAAGTGCATGCGACGTCAAACAGAATGTGCATGCTTGAGATCCAATGTGACACATCTCAGAAAACTGTATAAAAGTTCTGAACAAGCACTTTGTTATCAGAAAAAGGAAAGGATTGTTTGTTTAACGACACTCCAGAACACTGTTTATTCTGCGGCTGTTAGATGTCAGACATATGGTATTTTGCGACTCATGGTCTTTAGAGGAAACCCGCTACCGCCACATGCTACTCTTTCCTATCAGCCGCAAAGGATCTTTTTATGCGCTTCCCACATACAGGAGATCACATACCACGGCCTCTGATTAACCAGTTGTGGACCACTGGTTGGAAAGGAAAATAGCCCAAACTGCATATGGGTATATTGAGAAAGAAGGATCCGATGACCGACCGCATCACAGACGGACACCTTTTAAATAAACAATCCTTTTTAATTATTATTTAAAAATATAAAAAAAATTATTATTATTATTATTGTTGTTAAATATTGGACGAAAGATCGAAAGTTAATTAGACTAAAACTTGGTACGCCAGGAACCGTTTTGACCTCAAACCTCTGGATACAACACATACGCCCCTAATGCTGACGTGTCATTAAATATTCATTTGTTTATTCACATCCATTACCATTCTTAATTACAATTCTGACTTTTATATCCATTCCTTTATGACCGTATCACTTGATTATTTTCCCATTAATAATCCCATATACTGAACACTAATACTTTGTATCATTAACAGCTTAACAAACTGATCGCCAATTCATCTGTATGTTCTTGCTATACCTACAAAACCCTACCATCAAACATCCACGCCAGATGGGCATTCAAAGGACTTAGCCGTGACCCTAAACAGCCCCTATAACCCACATTAAAATGGACGTATATGGCTTTGTCCTCAATAATATACACGTGGAAGTGTGTCTGTTGTACAGTGGTGTTTGATAGATATGTTCCAGTGGTATATTTATCGCTTATTGTCGTTCCTGGGAGCCCTTCTGTCACCCATATGTCACTGACGTTAAAACAGACAGGTAAAAAACATACCTGGATGTTTTCAAAGATAAACTCGAGAGCGTGCTTTTTTAATAACAGTTTGAAACAAACAAAAGCGGGGTATTCACCAAAGAAGGTGAATATGTATTCTGTTTGCTTCCAGCAACAGATCCACAAAGGGCAAAATTGTCTGAAACTTGAAATTCTTATATGCATATAAATAATTCGCCTAATGTACATTAGTGAGGGCTATTTAGTGGCGAATCTAGACGGGGACCACAAGGGCCCTGGTCTTCAATAAATTTTGCGATTTAAATAACCTTTTTTTTTATTATTATAATATAAAAAAAAAAATTAACGTTTTGTTAAAATCAAGGATTCTTTAGGGCCCCGTCCTAAACTGGATTTTCTGGATCCGCGACTGGTACTTATTCCAAAGTTAATTAAAACCAAATTATAACAGGAAAAATTAAAACTTGGTAGCCAAGGGCGTTACCCTATGACATTGAAATACATATTTTCATTCCTTATTTAACAATAATTTTAGACTTTTTTGTCATTGAAAACAGTGCTTATATAATTATTAGGTTTTGGTATATAAGAGTTAATTGGGAAATTAATGTGGATCATAAAACGTTAATGATATAGATGTGAACTTTCAAAGATTTGATCTCAGTTCCTACCAATTGTGAGTCAGATAACTTCACCAGTACTGGTTGGTGTCTATGATTATAAAACGACAGCGAAACTGTTATAATGGAATATATTTAAATAATTTATCGTATATAATAATTATTTGTGTTATCTAAGTAATCATTTACCAGTTGAGTACTAATGGGTTGAACTGTGTATATCTTTTAAACGCTTTTTAAAATAAATTAACATATATAATGAGGATTTTTGTGTGTGCATATATTAGAATACTTCGCCGAGTGTTACGCTTATGAATATTTAGAGTATATTAAATTAGCCTTGTGGTTATATTATGATAATTAAGTTTAATATTAATTTAAAACGGTTTTCTAAGCGCAACACGTTACTGTCATGAATTTTAAAAAAAGTAAAATATTTATATATTCATTTTACAATTATTCTTTTCCTGTTAATGTGTTTTATTTGAATTGCTATGTAGTGTATATTTTAACATTTATCTTTCCTGGTTTTATTTTGACATATATTGATCAGTACCAAGTGTAATGATATGCATCTATTATTTCGTTATACAGTAGGTATAATATTATGATATAAACAAACATAAACAACATTCCTCCATCACTTTGTAAACACTACATCGGAGAATCTCAGTACCAAGTTTCAAAATAACCTAATCAATGTTATAGATTTGTTGTTGTTGTTATTTGTTTCACGGCCCCCAGCACAAAAATAAACGTCAGCTATTGGGGGGTCATACATAGGTTAAACATAAAAAAATATAATCAACATTATAAAAGATACATTTTGAAATTTTCACTTTAATTTTAATTTTTAATTATTTCGAAATTCAAACCTTCAGAATTCGAAATATCTCTGTTAACTGGTGGAAACCAGTGGCGGATCAAGGGCGGTGCCACTTTTGCGATTTAAATAACATTTATTATTGTAACGTTTTATAAACAGAAAAAAAGACTGGACAAAAGTTTAACAACTTACTCGATCTTATAGTATTAACACTTAGTACTAGTACAGAGTATATAAGTGTAGTGTAGAGTGTACAGTATGTGTAGAAAATGCCTAAATCGTCGCGTGTTACACAATCATATATGTTGGTTAGTTAAACGTAATTTTGTGCTTATATCCAATTAAGGTTCAAGCATGCTGTCCTGGGCAGATAACTCGGCTTTCTGCGCTGTCTGTCCAGAAACGAGGTTAGTGTTAGTAGGAGAGATGAAATCACTTTAATCAGTCGACGCCAAGCTAATGTTGCTATTCTCACCTATAAGCAACAAGAGATATTTTATATACATTATATCAGATAGGACAGCACATACCACGGTAACTACTATACCACTGGGGCTGTTACAAACCTACAAGGAAAGGATTGTTTATTTAACGACACCCTCCCCCCCCCCAGCACATTGTTTATTCAGCGGCTATTATGTCTATGTTTTGTGACTGACTGTCTTTAAAGAAAATTCGCTAATGCTACATAAGCTACTCTTTCCGATTAGAAACGAGGACTCTTTTATATGTGCTTTCTCAGACAAGACCACAAATAGGATAGCACATACCACGGTCTTTGATAAACCACATGGATAATGGTTGGTTAAGTGATGTGTACTCTTAACCTCTGAATCTTACAGAGCACTCACTCTGGATTAGAGTCAATAATGAGATTAAAAATCATATGCCTCGATTGAGATTTGATCCCATTACCTACTAGCCTAGAGTCTGACGGCATAACTATTAAAGAGCTGATGCTAGTTACAAACCTATAACGAGAGAATTGATAATAAAGAGATAGATTGCTACCAAGGGACTGCGCATTCTGGTGACAGCGAACAAATTGTAACATGGTCCTCTTTTCATGGGTGTCTTGTGTACAGTCTGGATGTATTTAAGTAAACTAATTGTGCGATGCGTAAGACATATATCGCTTTTAATGTCTTGTAGTTTTACGATTCATTTCCTTCTTACTGTCTTGAAAGAGACGATATATTGCGTTAAGTCACTTGTGGCTCGGAGAAAAAGCAATTTTAAAGACTTAATAACCCACACATAACGAAGATTTTATGTTGTCAGTTTAATTATTTCACTTTGTTCTCACGAAAATTCCGCTTTAATGCAGTCAGTTTACCATTTTGGAAAAGAAAATCTACGGAAAGCCGTTATTGTCACTAGCAACTGCTCATCGTTCGGATAACATCGGGTACAAAGTTGTCGTTGCTGTGTGTGGTTTTTTTTTTATGGGCAGGTACTCAAATCACAGTCGAGGCATTTAATTTCGGTATCGGCTCTAACCAAGAGTGAGTGCTCAGCAAGGTTCAGTGAGTAGATGTATACCATTTACACCGACCAGTGGTTCACAAATGGTTTATTAACTCGAAACTTAATAAGTCAAGCAATACAGATCATCACACTAATTGGTTTCCATACCAGTTTGCATTTAAACCAATACAGAATCAGTCTTTGTTAACTGTAACGGACTACCATATGTCTTGGCATGTTGACCAATACAGAGCTGGCCTACGTTAACATATAACTGCAACGAGCTTCCCATAGAATACGTATTGAATCTTACCGAAGTTTACACAATATAGTCGGTTATGGTACTAATGGGTTTCCATAGAAATCGGCATTTAGACCGATACTGAGCCGGTCTCTCGGGTGCGTGCTGTGGACTGAGCAACAGGCTGATGTTGCGCGTCATAAACCCGCCAATCAATATTATACACACTGGCGCAATTCTGATAATGGGTGCGATTGATTGATTGGAGGAATCCAGATTTGATGGCCCTCTCGGGTTAGACATGGCGATATTAACAATGTATGAACCGAATAATAGTGAGAGTTTAAAGGCATAGTCCCACAGAATTTAAGGGGTTTTGTGGTCTAAATAATTATTACAAATGAAACTTACATGTATTTGTTATACTAAATCTCGTTTTCATATCACGCAAGACATTTTAAGTGAATCATGGTATAGGGAATTCCATGTCGAGTCAATAGATTTTTTTCATATTAAAAGATTTCCAATTTCAAGATCGGAACTCCTCGTGGGGCGAAATAAATTGGTACAAAATGTTTTTGCAGCTTCAAAAATATTCAGATGTTTTAAAATAATGGATAACGGGGGAATACCAGTCACCTGACTCAAAATATATGTCACACCTTCAACGGAAAAAAAAAACGTTATTTTTTTTTTCGATTTATTTCTCCGTGAGCATAAATGACTGAAAAAAAAGTTAACTTTTTAGTATTTGTTTTTTAATTACACGTGTACTAGTCAGGCCCGAATGCAAGATTTCTGAAATGGGGGTCCAAATGTGGATTTCTGAAACGGGGTCCAAATGTGGATTTCTGAAATGGGGGTCCGAATGTGGATTTCTGGAACGGGGATCCAAATGTGGATTTCTGAAACAGAGGTCCAAATGTGGATTTCTGAAACGGGGGTCCAAATGTGGATTTCTGAAACAGGGGTCCAATTGTGGATTTCTAAAACGGGGGTCCAAATGTGGATTTCTGAAATGGGGGTCCAAATGTGGATTTCTGGAACGGGGGTCCAAATGTGGATTTCTGAAATGGGGGTCCAAATGTGGATTTCTGAAACGGGGGTCCAAATGTGGATTTCAGAAACGGGGGT
>JAULBS010035889.1:0-10119 GCA_032355785.1 Symmetromphalus regularis
AGGCGGGTCTGCTGAGAGCTTTTTATGGGTAGGCGGGTCTGCTGAGAGCTTTTTATGGGTAGGCGGGTCTGCTGAGAGCTTTTTATGGGTAGGCGGGTCTGCTGAGAGCTTTTTATGGGTAGGCGGGTCTGCTGAGAGCTTTTTATGGGTAGGCGGGTCTGCTGAGAGCTTTTTATGGGTAGGCGGGTCTGCTGAGATACTGAGCCAAGTTTTTATACTTCTCAAGCCATGTTAATAGTTTTATCATATCTGATAACTTAATATTTACTTGATCCAACAACATTTGAGTACTTCTCTATGCGTATCTGCTATTGGGTTGGACCAAAAATACTTGTCTTACTAATTTTATACTTTCTCAAGCTCTGATAGGTTAATATTTTATGTTAATATAACAACTCTAGCGTTCTATTGATAACCTCCTGGTATTATCCAGTTATCTGCTGTTGGGTTCGGCTGATTACTATCTCAGTGGGATTTAGCTCAAACGGTGACGTGTCCACCTGTGAACTGGTCGGTCATCAGATCGATCCTTCTCAGTGGACCCATCTGCAGTTTGGACTAGTTTCCGTTCTAACCAGTGATCCACAACTATTTCAACAAAGGCAGTGGTATGTGCTGTCCTGTCTGTGGGACAGGGCATATAAAAGATTCCTGGCTGCTTATCGGAAAGAGTAGCCTATGCGGCGGCAGAAGGATTCCTCTAAATAAATATGTCAGAATGACCATATGATTAACGTCCAATAGCCGATGATGATAAGATAAAAATCAATGTGCTCTTGATGTGTTGTTAAATAAAACAAACTTTACTTTACTGATTACTATCTTGTCTTACTTACTTTATCCTTTCTCGATCCCTGATATAATACTAATATTTTATTTACTTGAGTACTTATCAAGGTTATCTGCTATTTGGTTGGACTGATACTATCTTGTCGTACATGTACATACTTGGTATTGTTTCGAGCTCTGATAGTTGATATTTTTTATGATACTGATAATCGCTCTAATATTGCTATAATAACCTCGAATGATTCTTCATGTTTATCAGGTTGTGCTGACACTAGTTGCGGGTTATCATGACACTCGTCGTCAGTCTATTAAAGGATGAGAGGACCTAAAAAGTAGACTGGGTGGCTCCAGCATGCATGTGCAGCATCACGTCAGTTTAGAGATAAACAAAACAAAACAACAATAAATCAGTGTGGCATTAGCAGGAAACTTTACATATGTACGTAAAGTAAAGTTTGTTTTATTTAACGACCACTCTAGAGCACATTGATTTTTATCTTATC
Source organism: Symmetromphalus regularis (assembly GCA_032355785.1). Classification (NCBI taxonomy): domain Eukaryota; kingdom Metazoa; phylum Mollusca; class Gastropoda; order Neomphalida; family Neomphalidae; genus Symmetromphalus; species Symmetromphalus regularis. The sequence continues at coordinate 1,293 of JAULBS010035889.1, forward strand.
ATCGGCTATTGGACATCAATCATATGGTCATTCTGACATATTTATTTAGAGGAAACCCGCTTCTGCCACAAAGGCTACTCTTTCCAATAAGCAGCAAGGGGTCTTTTATATACACCATCCCACTGACAGGACAGCACATACCATAGCTTTGATGAACCAGTTATGGACCACTGGTTGGGATGGAAAATAGCCCAAACTGCATATGGGTCCACAGAGAATGATCGATCCGATGACCGATCGGTTTACAGGTGAACACTCTACCTACATATGTATGTACATGTATTTGCAGTTTAAAGTCCATAACCATTTTCTTTGAACATGTTTCGTACAAAATGTTAGAGGTGTTATTTAGAGGACTCATTTTAATAAATAATTTATAATTTGTATGACATTCTTTGCTTCTACCCCTTTCCATCAACATATGCTATGTATTTTTTTTTCATTTTGTAATATCGGTGTGCTTTTCCATTTATAATTCCTTTCATTCATCCTTCTATCTGTTCATTTATCAGTCAATTTATCTCTCCATCTGTATATTTACTCATCCATATGTCAATGCATTCTTCTATGATCTATTAATCAAACAAAACAGATGATAAATATTTAACAATAATTTATCTTTTAAATGTATTTAAACATTAAACTGTACCTACTAAACATTTGATGACAGTGTTAAAACATATTATTCTGATGTGTTACTCAAACTATTACTATAAATATTACACTTCCTATTATCTTATTATATTTTAAACATTAAACTGTACTTACTTTAGTACACATGTACTTACAGTACACAAAACTCAAAGGGAGACAATTTCATCTGGAATTTAAACAAAATTATGTACTTTTGACTGTGTTGGAATTTCTCTAATAAAAAATATTTACCTTGAAAATCATTAAAAGGTGTTATTTTAATGATGAATTATTACTATTTTTTATTAATTTATTTTATTAAATGATTTTTTTCATTTAAATTTATTATTATTATTATTGCCCCAAAATACACTGATTTAATTGATTGATTGATTGATTGATTGATTGATTGATTGATTTAGTTTTCTCTTAAAGTTATCATGGTTCAGTGGACTTGATACTTTGGGTTGGGTTAGTCTGACATTCAATTATGATCAATTTTGCTTCTCTCCGGTGGCCTAATTTTTCCAGCTGGATGCCTCATTGATATGTAATTTATTAATGTCTAAATGCCATGTCACTGAGCCATCAAGCCTGCCATTGTGACCTTTGCCGTCACGTGGTAAACTTTATGTTGTTCTGTAAGTGATTGGTAAGTCACGATATTTACTTCTCGATTGAGCTGTGAAATTATTGGGGTAATAATGACGGCCATTTTTGCTGGCGAGAAATGCAAATATTAGTGTTATGATTGTAATGTAATAGTTATTATACACGCACGTGTAATCATTATTATTATCATGTAATGATTATTACACACTATCTGCTGCTGGAACAAGAATATGTTGCATGTTACAAGGTTATTAATGAAATGAATGGAACGACTATTTATCAACACCTCAACTTAATATTGAATTTGGTATTTGTGAAACCTTTTTTTAAAAAAAATTTTGGTTAACGACACCACTAAAACAACTTGATTTACTAATCATCGGCTGTTGGATGTCAAATGTTTGGTAATTGTGACACATCAAATGTGAGCTAGCCTCCAACAGGTTTTGAACCACTGCCATCCATTTGAGAGTCCAACTTTCTTCTGCTGACCACCGAGGCTTATATTTGTGAAACAGTTCAGAGAGTTAGAGGATCTGCTTGATACGCAATTGGTCATTAGATCAATCCCCTTCAGTAGACTCATTAGCCTATTTCTTGTTCCAGTCAGTATCCCACTACTGATGTAAAGACCTTAGTATGTGCTGCCCTGTCTGTGGGAAAGTACATATAAATGACCTTGATGCTAATCAAAAAGAGTAGCCTATGTGATGGTAGTGGATTTTGTATGTGAAACATGTGTTTCAAATACAGTGAGTTTCACCCCTAGTAGCTGCCGATTAGCCAGTATGTTACAGATACAGTGAGTTTCACCCCTAGTAGCTGCCGGTCAGCCAGTGTGTTACACATACAGTGAGTTTCACCCCTAGTAGCTGCCGGTTAGTCAGTGTGTTACAGATACAGTGAGTTTCACCCCTAGTAGCTGCTGGTTAGCCAGTGTGTTACACATACAGTGAGTTTCACCCCTAGTAGCTGCTGGTCAGCCAGTGTGTTACACATACAGTGAGTTTCACCCCTAGTAGCTGCTGGTTAGCCAGTGTGTTACACATACAGTAAGTTTCACCCCTAGTAGCTGCCGGTTAGCCAGTGTGTTACAGATACAGTGAGTTTCACCCCTATTAGCTGCCGGTTAGCCGCTGGTTAGCCAGTGTGTTACAGATACAGTGAGTTTCACCCCTAGTAGCTGCTGGTTAGCCAGTGTGTTACATATACAGTGAGTTTCACCCCTAGTAGCTGCTGGTCAGCCAGTATATTGGGGACTTATTCACCATATTTAAGTGAAGTACTTTTATTGATTCAGAGTCTTTAAAAAAACAGTTCTTTTTGTAGATTATAATACAGTCATGTAAGATACTTTATAGGAGCTCGTTAACAATATAATAGTGTGTCATAAACATATATTACTTTGCTTTTCACCAACCCATTTATATATTATGTATGTGATGTACCAGTTTTGTTATACAGTTTAATGTTTGATGATACACAAGTGTCTATAGTGATTGAGTCAGCACAATACATTTCTACCTGTTCTATTGAAAGCAGTTATCTACATGAATGTCATATATGAAGAGCTTATATGCAAAAGGACTTACAGACCATTCAACAGTTTAAAAGAAAACACCAATAAACGGAACAGGACATAATCCCTTTTGCACTATTAGTAAACATTCAGTGGTCCATCACTGATGTATATAATTATGCTGTTTTAACTCATTAGATTTGTCATGTTGTAGCAAGGGTTAATCACTATTAGTGAACATTCAGTGGTCCATCACTGATGTATGTATGCTGTTTTAACTCATTAGATTTGTCATGTTCAAGCAAGGGATAATCACTATTAGTCAACATTCAGTGGTCCATCACTGATGTATATAATTATGTTGTTTTAAAACTCATTAGATTTGTCATGTTGTATCAAGGGTTAATCACTATTAGTGAACGTTCAGTGGTCCATCACTGATGTATATAATTATGTTGTTTTGAAACTCATTAGATTTGTCATGTTGTATCAAGGGTTAATCACTATTAGAGAACATTCAGTGGTCCATCACTGATGTATATAATTATGTTGTTTTGAAACTCATTAGATTTGTCATGTTCAAGCAAGGGTTAATCACTATTAGTCAACATTCAGTGGTCCATCACTGATGTATATAATTATGTTAAATATTATATTAAATATATTAAACTATAACTCACCCATATTGTGACCACGAGATAGCCATACTATTTAAAACTAAATATATATTAATGGTATACTGAGGGAAAAGTTTAAGATTAAACTATAGCTCACCCATGTTGAGACCTGTGAACTATAGCTCACCCATGTTGAGACCCCCTAGTTCTGCCCTACTGTTTCTTCTACACTATTTAAAGGTAAATCTGTTTAGCTATCTTAAGATCAATTGAAAATGAATGAAAGACAGCCAAGTAGAGTGGTGTACCGAGGCATAAGTGAGCTTAGCACTATGATAGGAATTCGAGATGCACCGTGTCTTCTCCATATAAAGATACACGATCCTCCGCGCAAGCCAGTGAGGCACTGACAGTCATGCACATTTACTCGCTCACTGCTGAGGCTCTAATGGGTATGGCAGTAGTGAGGCTATCTTGGGTTAACACAAACTGGCTGATGCCATGTCTTGTTTTAGGTAATTACAGATGTGTGCAGTTTTAATGTGCTTGATTTGGAAGCAATTTTACACAAATTATTAGCTTTATTATTTTCATTTTTCTATTTATTTTCTTCTTTCCTTAGTTCATTTTATTTTATTTTATTATTATTATATTTTATTATTTATTAATTTATTATATTATTTTTATTTATAAATTAAAAAAAAAATTGTCGGGCAACAGGCAGGTGGGGGTTGGGGTATCATAAAATAAATTCATAATTTTTTTTTAATAATTATGAAAAAAATTCCTTCAGTTTGTCTTGTTCTAAAATCTTTATTTCTTTTTCTTCTTATTTTTATTTTTCTTCTTTTCGTTCAATTTCATTATTTAAAAAAAAATCCTTATTTATTTGGTCTTTTTTCATTTTATTTTATTTATTCATTTTTACTTTCTTTTCACCTTTATTGTTTTTCCCATATCTTTTACATATATTTGTTTTGGTTTGGTGTTGAGTGTTTGGTTATGTGAACACTTGGTCCTTGAATAGTATAGGAAATATATATGTGTAATAAATATAATATGTACTGCCCTGTCTAGGAAATATATATGTAATAAATATAATATGTACTGCCCTGTCTAGGAAATATATATGTGATAAATATAATATGTACTGCCCTGTCTAGGAAAAATTAAGTAATGTTTAATGATTGCCAAGCACATTGTTTAAGCAATAGCTATTAGGTGTGAAAAGCACAGTATGTGTGACCTCATTAACCAGATGAAACCCTCTACCACCACATAAGCTACTCTTTATATTTAACAGCTAGGACGTTTTATGTACCTTCCCACAAACAGGACAGAATATACCATGGTCAGTCATGGACTACTGGCTGGAATAGAAATAGCCCAATGAGTTCTCTGTAGAAGATAAATCCAAGGAACCATCACACCTAAACGTTGTTTTTTCTGGGGGGATGGGGTATTTTATTTAATAATACCACTAGAACACAATAATTTATTACTCATTGGCTGTTAGATGTCGCACATCCGGCCACTTTGACACACAGTCAAGTATGAGCTATCTCCCAGTGAGTTTTGAACCACCGGACCACCAACGCTCACTGTCACACCTCAACCAGACACTCTGTCTCTGAGCTACATCTCCTTCTTATAAGGAAAACTACAGATAAAAAACAACATAACTCTCCTTTGATGATGACAATGATGATATTGTCTCAGTTGATGATACTGTGAGCTCGGTTGATGATAATCTAAGCTCAGTTGATGATACTGTAAGCTTATGTTGATGATATTGTAAGCTCAGTTGATGATACTGTAAGCTTATGTTGATGATACTGTAAGCTCAGTTGATGATATTGTAAGCTCAGGTTGATGATACTGTAAGCTCAGGTTGATAATACTGATGATGCTGTAAGCTCAGTTGATAATGCTGTAAGCTCAAGTTGATGATACTGATGATGCTGTAAGCTCAGTTGATGATATTGTAAGCTCAGCTGATGATACTGTAAGCTTATGTTGATGATACTGTAAGCTCAGTTGATGATATTGTAAGCTCATGTTGATGATACTGTAAGCTCAGGTTGATGATACTGATGATGCTGTAAGCTTAGTTGATGATGATTTAAGCTCAAGTTGATGATACTTTAAGCTCAAGTTGATGATACTGTAAGCTCATATTGATGATACTGTAAGCTCAAGTTGGTGATAATGTAAGCTCAAGTTGATGATACTGTAAGCTCAGTTGATGATACTGTACGCTCAAGTTGATGATACTGTAAGCTCATGTTGATGATACTGTAAGCTCATGTTAATGATACTGTAAGCTGATGTTGATGATAATTTATTTCCTTTCTCTTATCATTTCATCTTGCTTTCTGTTTCTTTATCTTTTCATCTTTTTGTTTCTTTACATTTCTTCATTTCATTAAATAAGTGGGTCATTTTGCAGATTTCTAAGCCATGAGTCTAGACTATCTGCTTTACTATGGTCACAATCACTTAACAGTTTGTCATGTTACGTCTTACATCATACTGCATGTCCATGTAAGTTTGTTCATTTATATGTCAGACATCCATGTCCATGCAAGTTTGTTCATTTATGTGTCAAACAGCAATATCCATGTAAGTTTGTCATGTTGTCTTACATCATACAAACTGCATATCAATGTAAGTTTGTTCATTTACATGTCAGACAGCCATGTCCATGTAAGTTTGTTCATTTATATGTCAGATAGCAATAACCATGCAAGTTTGTTCATTTATATGTCAGACATCCACATTCATGCAAGTTTGTTCATTTATATGTCAGACACCCACGTCCATGCAAGTTTGTTCATTTATATGTCTGACAGCCATGTTCATGCAAGTTTGTTCATTTATATGTCAGACAGCCATGTTCATGCAAGTTTGTTCATTTATATGTCAGACACCCACGTCCATGCAAGTTTGTTCATTTATATGTCAGACATCCATGCAAGTTTGTTCATTTATATGTCAGACAGCAATAACCAACAATGCAAGTTTGTTCATTTATATGTCAGTCATCCATGCAAGTTTGTTCATTTATATGTCAGACAGCAATAACCAACCATGCAAGTTTGTTCATTTATATGTCAGACATCCATGCAAGTTTGTTCATTTATATGTCAGACAGCAATAACCATGCAAGTTTGTTCATTTATATGTCAGACATCCATGCAAGTTTGTTCATTTATATGTCAGACAGCCATGCAAGTTTGTTCATTTATATGTCAGACATCCATGCAAGTTTGTTCATTTATATGTCAGACATTCATGCAAGTTTGTTCATTTATATGTCAGACAGCAATAACCATGCAAGTTTGTTCATTTATATGTCAGACAGCAATAACCATGCATGCTGTTACAAAACACAGATGATAATTTATATATATATATTTGTTAGGGTTGTTTGATGATACCACTAGAGCACTATTGTTTTGACACATAGTCAAGTGTGAACCAGCTTCCAATGGGTTTTGAACTTCTATCATCAGCTTGAGATACCCCCCAGTCCACCACCCCCACCCCCACCCCTGTTTTGCTGTACCTGATGTAGCTTGGAGCCTAAAGCCCTAACATTGATGCCAATAGAACTGTGCCTGGCTTGTTTAACATTATCTCTTTCAAAGTTGTTTTCTTCATATACCTACACACAGAGGAGTACCGTTTGACACTGACCCATTTTTCTGTATAATTTGGCTTCCATACAAAACTTTTAAAACAAATAATTATATGGTAGTTAGTTCAATATTGACCTATTTTCCTATATCACTTGGCTTCCATACAAAAGTTTTGAAAAAATAAATAGTACTTTTTTGGGACACCAACCCTTTTTTCCTTCTTGGACCTTCTATGAGTACCGGCAACTGTTTACCTATTTGCTTCTGTTAATACAATGAGGCTCTCTCGGGGTGCGCTGCTCACTTTGAGCAGTATCTCGATTTAGTTAGCACTAGTGCAGGATCCAAGGAGGCAGACTCGAGTCACTTCTTTACTTGAAGTTCAAACAGTACAATTACCAGTTTCGATTTCGATCAGGTATGTCCATCATTACTTTGATGTCCTTGTTTGTTGTGCAGGAGATATAAGGTGGCACAGGTATTTCAATTAATACTCTTCAAAGTTGATCTGGTTTCTCTTAGATACACTGTACATTCACACAGGCAACCATTTTGTTAGAATTAACCACCTGTTACAGATTTTCCATTATATATATCTTCATGATTATCACCAAACTGTTAGATATAAGTGGTTAATTTACTACTTGAATAATTAAAGTAGCATGATCAAAGTTGCACTGATATAACTTTCTGACTTTTTAAAATTATATATTTGTAATATTACAACTGATACATTGTCAAGAAACTATTTTTTATTAGTGAGTTTATTTTAATTAGCAAATCATTATTTGTAATATTTTAGTTTATCAAACATTAATTTTTCAGTATATGTATTTTGTCTTCAATCTTTCTAACCTCCTAAACTCCAAATATTTGACATCATTTTCTAAGATAAAAACAAAAATTTCATTTATTTCTTCCCAATATTGAAGTAAAAAGAAATCCCAATTTTAATTTAAAAACAAAAATAATTTTAAAAACTATGCATGTATGTATGATATAATATTATATGGAATCCACCAGGGAATATGTTCAGACAGAATAAATGTCATAGGATGTAAGGTCATTCAGAACTTTTATTCTAAGAATGAGATTCCAGCTCCAGTTTTAATCGTATTCTTTTCCACCTCAAATTGTATTCCACCCAGAACAATTTATTCCTGGAACCTATCACTGATATTAAATTACTATATCTAGACAAAATTTTAACTTTACTGGTGTGTAGAACATTTCTGCAAATTACTGGTGTGTAGAACATTTCTGCAAATAGAACATTTCTGGAAATTATTGGTGTGTAGAACATTTCTGGAAATTATTGGTGTGTAGAACATTTCTGGAAATAGAACATTTCTGGAAATTATTGGTGTGTAGAACATTTCTGGAAATTACTGGTGTGTAAAAATATTTTAAAAATTAATGTGTAAAATATTTTAGAAATTACTGGTCCATACAACATTTTTAGAAATTACTTGTGTCTAAAACTATTTTAGAAATTACAGATCTTGGCAACATTTCTGGAAATTATTGGTATCTAAAAATATTTTAGGAATTACTGGACTTTAAAACATTTCTAAAAATTACTGATGTCTAAAAACATTTTAGAAATTACTGTTGTTTAGAAATTATTGGTGTTTAGAATGTGTCTACAAATTACCGTCTGCCAAATGTGTCAACAGTTACGATATGTGTGAGATTTAACAGAACCAAGCTCATATTTCGTTATAGAAGAAAAAAAAAGTTTCTACATTAAAATCACCAAACAAATTGGTAGGCACGTCTGTCATTTTGACGTCATCGTTTGATGT
>JAULBS010035896.1:0-24112 GCA_032355785.1 Symmetromphalus regularis
AGAGTCAGGACATTACTAATACAGAGTCAGGACATGATTAATACAGTCAGGACATTACTAATACAGAGTCAGGACATGATTAATACAGTCAGGACATTACTAATACAGAGTCAGGACACGATTAATACAGAGTCAGGACATTACTAATACAGAGTCAGGACATTACTAATACAGAGTCAGGACACGATTAATACAGAGTCAGGACATTACTAATACAGAGTCAGGACACGATTACTTCAGAGTCAGAACATGATTAATACAGAGTCAGGACATTACTAATACAGAGTCAGGACATGATTAATACAGTCAGGACATGATTAATACATGATTAATACAGAATCAGGACATGATTAATATAGAGTCAGGACATGATTAATACAGCATCTGAAAATATCAAAGTCTGATGGCAAGCTGTTTGTGAAATGGCACATATAAAAAATAACACCATGCCATCACAAAAAGTAGCCTTTATGATGATAGTGGGTTTTCTCCAAAATACTGTGTTTGATACTTAATACTAGCAGCAGAATAAATAATGTGTTTGGTTTTATGACTATCTTAACTATTATACCCTTTCATTGTACCAAAATTTCAAGATCCAGTAGAAATGTTATCCATAACAGAGAAATTGTGGTATCTGCTGAATCTTAATAATGCAGTTGAAGACATCTTGCTCATTGTAATTCTGATGGTGTTGTAATGTTTGATAAGGTTGTAAAATATACATCAACTTATAAACACATGTAAAAATAAACTCAGGATGAATACATTTTCTTGTGACATGTACTGTAGTTGCTAGTCCCTCTTACCCCGGCATCAGAAAGTGCTAGTTATTGAAGCTAGCACACAAGCACAAACTGATACCAGAACAAGAATGATCCTGTTTCTATGTCCGTCATTTGTCTTGGATAATAGCATGCATCATAGTGTTTTTTTATTCAGTAGATGATAATGACTATGCAACTTTATTAAAAAGCATGTCACCCATCAATCTACATGTATTTGCATTATTTATATATATACTAACAAATATTAAGATGTAATCACTTGTAATATTGGTCTGTTGCTGCTCATCGGATGTCAACACACACCACTTGCCCTTACTATACTTCCGTCCAGTTCTCAAAAATAGACAACACGGAAATACAGCAAAGACATGTAGTGTTGAGATTATAACAAACATTTTCTCATGTCTTTTAGACAATTTTAAAAAGATTGTTATCTTTGAATTTGATAACTGCAAGTCTAGTAGTTAACTGAAATTTCCTTAGACTTACATATATTTATATGTAATTACAAGATTGTGCAAAGATGAAAGTAAATTTGTATTATCTGAGATTTCTTTAGAACTTGCATGTATCTGAGATATGTAAGAACAGAAGTGAACTTGGTAGTATCTAAGATTACTTTAGAACTTGCATGTATCTGTGATAGCTCTCTTTATAATGCAATCACTAGACAATGCAAGGACAAAAATAAACTTGAATGTATATAATGTTAAAAAGGAACAGAATTACCATTACATGAAGTTAGTAATATGTTACTAATGCATGATTTTGGATAGTACTTTCTTTACTGCAAACCCATCATTCTGTCTAAATATTTGATAAAACATCCTCCATACTGATCTTTGTCCCTTATTTTAAACAACTCGTGCTTAGATGTTTTGTGCAGATTCTTCATCACCCATATGAAAGTGACAAAATGCTATTTTAATGCTGTATTTCACACACCACCTGCCCTTTCTTTATTTCCGTCAGTTTCTTACAAGATGACAGCAAAGAGCAAGAACATGTAATGTCTTCAGCATCATTTTCATTCAGTCAGTTATATCAGAAGCTGGTGCTGTCTTTTCTACTCACATTAAACTGTGATGGCTATGTACAAATGCTATCACAAGTCAAATGCAAGGCGAGAAGGATAGCAGTCTTAGTACCCGATTCTTTTCTTGAATGCTCACAAATGTAGTGACAGTATTGGGTTCCAGCTGGAAATAGCCTGGCATACTCTAGCATCAGAAAGTGCTACTTGATTTAACAGCAGCACATAGCTGATACTAGAGTATTTAGTGCTAGTTATTCTGCTGATGGTCTAGACTTCTGCCTGCCATCATTGTAAGTGGAAGTGGAACATGGCTCAGTAGAGCAGTCAACCATTGGTCCTTAACTACTATACAAACAAATGTGGGGCCAATGGGTAATCAAAATTAATTCCTTGTGACAGAATTATTTTGTAGACCGTACCTTCCAAATACCACTGTCATATCTAGTGGGTGGGCAAAAGGGCATTTACCCTCAATCATTTGTTACTGTTTTTTTCAGTATTAAAATCACTTTGTATTGCTACCCCCAAAGAAATAAGTTAACTATGGCTCTGAATATTAAACAAATAATTTCTTTCTTTCACAGGAGCAGACATTTTAATTCTGCCTATATATCCCTTAGACTGCCTTGTGCAGTGATATACTGATAATACTTTTTTTTTCTGATGGTCCAGCCTTCTGTGTGTCATCACTTAAGCTATTCCATAATTTTATCATTTAATATGATGGAGATTTTTTCATGGAGTAATACTTGTGTGCCATATATCTCTTTTAGCCTAGCATCAAAAAGTGCTAGTTGTTAGCTACACCAGCACACTTCTGATACTAGTCTGAAGAAGATATTATATTGTGTTTATTTATTGCACTTTATTAAATTTGGTTTCCAGTCAGTTTCCAGTTTGTTCTGTTGTTTTTATTCTCATCCAGATACTGTATTCCAAATTACTTATCTTGTTATTTGAATTTTGTGTGATCAGTGTAGAATAAATATACTCGCCAGCCCAAATCTTTACTTCCGTCCAGTACTTTTACATAGACAGCACGGAAATAAGGACTGGACAGGAAAGTTATACTATTCACTATATTGTGCATTAGGAGCGGGATGTAGCTCAAGTGGTAGAGTGTCTGCCTGTGAACTGATTGGTCGTCGGATTGATCTTTCTCAGTGGACCCATCTGTGGTTTGGTTTATTTTCCATTCCAACCAGTTTTCCACAACTGGTTCATCAAAGGCTGTGGTATGTGTTGTCCTGTCTGTGGGATGATGCATATAAAAGACTGCTTGCAGCTTATTGGAAAGAGTAGCCTATGTGGCAACAGCGGGTTTCCTCTAAAACATATGTCAGAATAACCATATGATTGACATCCAATAGCCGATGATGAAATAAAAATCAATGTGCTCTAGAGGCATCATTAAATAAATCAAACTTTATTTTTTTGTATTGTGCATTAAAAATATATATGTATATATTGTTTAATACAGATTGTTATTTCCAATTCAGTTATCATGGCTAAAACTGTCTTTAGGATGATCAGTATTGGCCTCTGACATTGCATTGAACTGTGATAGCTCCAAGAATAGGCAATCACCAATCAAATGCAATGACAGAAACCAGTGCTGTTTGGTCAGCAATGACAGACCAATCAAATTCAATGTACCATAACTGCATTGTTGAATCAATGATTATAGACCAATCAAATTTGATGTTTGAAAATGTTATTATATCATAGATAACAATGTTGTTTAAGTATTGCATGTTACAAACCCAAATCTTACTTCCGTCCAGTGCTTTATCATTGACAACACGGAGATAAGACTTGTACCAATAACACACTGCTGTTACACATAATACTTGAATCATTTAAATGCAAGTTCATCTTTCTCTTGTTGAACCATTACTAGAGATCTGAAGTCACATTTAACTGTGATAGCTGTTTGTGAACGCAATCACAAGTAGAATGTGATGTCAGAAAACCTGGAATCATCACTGCTTTGACCAGGAATAGGACATAGCTCAAGGTGTGATGGGTCATCAGAATAATCCTCCTCAGTGGACTCATTTGGGCAGTTTTTCATTCCAGGCAGTAGTCCACAACTTGTATAATACAGGCTATGGAATGTACTGTTCTATCTTTGAGAAAGTACATAAAAGACCCCTTTCTGCTAACCATAAAGAGTAACTTATGTGGTGTTGAAAGATTTTCTCTAAAGACCATGAGTGAGAAACAGTATTTTATACCCAATAGTTATAGAATAAACAAACAGTCCTTTCCTTTCACTGCTTTTACTCCATTGACATGGATTATTTTGTAAAACAGTATTTTACATCTAATAGGCATAGAATAAACAAACAGTCCTTTCCTTTCACTGCTTTTACTCCATGGACATGGATTATTTTGTCAAATTTCCTTTGGATTTAGCGATGTTGAGATTTGCACAGGTATGATGCAGTAATTTATCTTTTTGGCCTTACAGAAAACATTCTCCAGTGGAAATAACATAGGCCTAGTATTTTCAGAGACCATTCAAATGTTCTCTTTCCTCTTCCAAGCATCAACTAGTGCTAGTTAATATTGAAACACAAGCACATAGTAAATACCAGGCCAAGCTCAGAGATTTTGTTTTACATTCTTCTGGTATGTTTTTGTTCCATTGAACATATTAAACAGATTTATATCTTTTCTTTCCCAAGTATTTACTAGTGCTAATTGATATTTTAACACAAGCACATAATAAATACCAGGCAAAGTTCAGACATTGCTAATTTTCTTGAAACATGAGCCTTAGTAGTGAACTTTCAAGCTGATGACAGCGATTCAAAATCCACTGGAGACTGGCTTATACTTACTTGTCTACATGTTAAAATAACCAAATGTTTGACATCCAATACCAGATGATTGATAAATCAGTGTTCTCTAGTGGTGTCATTAAACAAAACTAATTCATTGAACCCATAGCAGTGACACAGTAAAAGGATTTAGTAATGGTAAGTATCATTGCAACAATTTCTGAATTTCAAGGGCTGATGATAGCTGTCATTTAGATTGAAGTCTTAATAAAAATGTCTTCAAAGCTGGAACACAAAACAAATGATAGCTGTACTCTTTCTTTTTCAAAGCATCTACTAGTGCTAGTTGATATTATTACAAGTACTGAATAGATACTTTGGAAGATCTAGAGAAGAAAATCAAACGTATATATGTTGCCAGCACAATGTAGGTATAAAAGTGCAAATAAAAAATTGGCCCAGCTGAATTTTTTATTTTTTAAATACGATTCATGAACATCTGTGAAATGAAAACCTGAAACTAAATTAGCAGTGATGACCTGATAATATATATAAACAAAATACAAATGTACACTGTTAAGTTAGAAACACTGCCTTTTATAGAATAGTAAATCAGTACTATAAGAATGGTGAATTTTGTTGAAAAGTTTTCAGTTTTAATGGTCTCCAAAAAGATGTTTGATCTCTTTTCTTTCTCAAGCATCTACTAGTGCTAATAGATAGACTTACAAGCACACAGTAGATACATGGGCAAGTCGAGAGTCCATCTTTATTTCTTTCTGCTGGTCCAAGTGGTAACTGGGCCTTGTTGGAAATGGAATGATTCCTGAATCTGCAGAGCTGTCATTTCACTTTCCCTAGCATCTGCAAGTGCTAGTATTTAGCTCGTCACCAGCACAATCAGATGTTAGGTAAAGAGAAATGGTATTATAAGCAGCAAATAACTATAAAAAAACATTAGTAGAATTCATACATTCTGTATCAGTTAAATAAGCAGGTGCAGGAATTGTGAAAGGATTTCCAAAGATATTTATATGATTCATAATTTTTAGGGGTAAAAATAACCAAAGGAGAGTCTAACCTCTAGACCCCACTACAAATAGTCTTGGCATACAATAGTTTTTTTAGTGTCATAACTTAGGTTGACTTTTCTAGAAACTTTCCAAAGCATCAACTAGTGCTAGTTAGTGTATAAGTCACACCAGCACTTAGAAGATGTTTTGAAACATAAATAGAAAGATATCTCTGGCATCTCTGGTTTTATCTTCATATCTCACTTGTAGGTTTTTGTCTAACCTATTCCAAGCATCAGAAAGTGCTAGTTGTTTTACTTCACAAGCACATACTAATACTTGGGAAAGGAAAACATTCTTTATTATTAATAGATGATTTTTACTAGATTTGTCTGGAAATCTGGTATAACATAAAAACAAAGCTAGAAGAAATTTAATGTTTTTTTGTTATGGAACAGCTTGTCAAAAATATCTTCAACGTTGTGAAAATTTCTTGTACAGAAATAGTTTTTGAAATATCCCTTGTACCAAAATATGGCTTTGCATGTGTGGTAATAATTTTGTGATTTAGTTTTCTATTGATGTTATTGTACTAGCACTTCCCATACTCTATACATTCTACTAGTATGTTGTATACAAGAATCTAGTGCTGTCACATTTGTCTGTGATAGCTCACCTGTACAGGCAATCACAAGATGAATGTGACATCATTAAATTCTCTCAAGCTCCAGTTGGTTTATTATCACATGAGTATTCTCAGATACCCCTGTTTATTACAAAGTTGCATGCACCCAGGAAAGTATTGTCAAGTTTATGTATAATAATAATAATTAAAAGTATACAGGTTTATTCTCTTTTCAATCCCAAACATCATCTAGTGCTAGCTATATATGACACACCAGCACATGAAGATGCAAAGGACAGTTAAAAGAATTTATGTACCATGCAGATACTTGGGCAATTCAGTACTGTTCAACCATATTAGATACCATCTGCATAATTTAGAATAATGAATATATATTTTTTTTTAAATCAGAATGTCTGAAATTTTGTTAGTCTAATAAAATACAGCCCTTTCATCCTTAAAATGTGTAAAACAATGTTTTGGTTCAGATCCCATTAACTCTCCATCATGGAAGATACATCATGATGACAAAGCATTGGAATTGCCTTCCTGTGTCTTCATCTTTATTTCCAGTTAGATTTAAAATAGTAATCACATAAAAAACTTCATAGAATTGAAATCTACCAATACCAAAAAAGAAAATGTTGCTTGATTGAATTGAGCAATATTTACCACCAATGTAAAATTTATTGTACAAAAATGAACACTGCTGTGTTTCTTTTGCAGTTGTTACAAACAGTATATTCTGGTGTCACATTTGTCTGTGATAGCATTTCATAATAAGCATTCACTTGAAAAATATGACATGAGAAAATAATGTTGCAGCAGAAAGTATAATAAATTACTTCATTCAGCAAGAATAGTTCATGACTGTCAGTTTAATTTCCATTTTTAAAGATAAGGCATTAATAAAAACAAATTTGCCTAAAGCATTTTGTAATTCATTGAATTCTTATAAAGATGGTTAAAGCTACAAGAGTAACATGTAGTACTGAGTGTGGATAGTAGTATGTGTATTAGCATTTTTAGATCAAACCTTTTTCTTTATTTTGTTTTGATTATGGATTCCCAATGTGTATTTTGGCAGAGATGGAATAAAAATAAAATTATATTTGTCCTTTTTTATTAAATTTTCCCATTGACTATGCCAGAACAAGTAATATTTGCAATAATTTCCATATTATGTCAATTACTATGCACCGTAAGACCTATGTAATTAAAACAATATCAGCATTAAGCCATTCAAGCATGCAGTTTACAACTAATGTACATGTATGGAACTGGATTAAGCCTGGTGTTTCAAATTGATTTTGATTTTTATTCTGTTTAAAAAAATCTATAATCCAGCCATTTGATTTGATGACACACTTACCCTAGCATCAGAAAGTGCTAGATATTAAAAACTTCCAAGCACAATCTGATACCAGAGAAAGAGAACCAGCTTTCTTCCTGTTATTTGTGAATGGTATATCTTATTATATTGAATCCTTCTAGGAATGTCCCTTCAGAAATTATTATAGGATATAAGATCCTCAAGAACTTCTATTCTACAAATAAGGTTCCTGCTCCAGTTATTAAAGGACCCAGAATTCTTTTCTTCATTATCCTCAAATAATGTATTCATTCTTGTCACATTTGACTGTGATAGTGGGTATGTTAAAGCAATCACTTGAAAGTAGAATACAGTAGAATACTGCTGAGAATTATTGTATGTGTTGTAATTATTACTTAAATATCTCTAAAAAAAACATATGCTAAGTCAGAGATATGAGGAATGACACATAAAAACATCAGCATATTGAACTGATTAAGGGCATAAAAGAACCACAAAAAAACTTTGCATTTGATTTTAATTCATTGTTTTTCTTATGTTATATTCTTGCAACATTGTTCATAAATTAATGTTCAAAATATGACCAAAAAATAATAAGATTTCAATCATGTTTTATTTCCCAAACCCTTTTCTTCAGTGACGGCCTTAAAAAGTGCTAAGAGTTTGACAAAACATTATTTTCTATTGGTTTATTTGGTTTAGATCATGTATTTAAGATTGTAATGAGGCTCACTTACCCTAGCATCAGAAAGTGCTAGATTTAAAATGGTTATCCAGCACAAAGTGATACTAGTGAAAGAAAACCTCTTTCCGTCTCTTCAATAAATTTTAATATGAAGGAATGTACTTGCCAGAATTACCAAAGATTTTTTTTATCCATATGTATTTCTGTTAACCAAACAGGATGGTTTTATCATGTGATATTTTGATATCTAGTCTGTATCAAGAATTGTACTTAACTTTGTAGTTGATAAACCATCAGATTCCAGACCTTGCATTGATCTGTGATTGCCCGTGATAAAATATGCAATCACAAGAACAATACAATGTCAGAATTGTAGATTATTTTATCATGTTTATCTCAATCATCATGATGTGTCAGTGAGATTAAAGATAAAAACTTGTTGTCCATAATAGATGCAATTCATGATAAGTGGGTTGGTTGCCTCACTTTGGTTTCCATACTGGACCACTTTTTCCAACAAATTATGAAATTCTGCAACCTTTCTCTGCTATATTCTTTATTACTTTGACCTTCAAATTAACTTCATTATAAACATATGACAATAGTAATAGTTCTATGATATACGTCTTTAAAAATTCAAGAACATGTTAGCACTTTATAAATTAAAATTCGCTTGTTTTTGTGAAAATACTATAGAGATTTTTTTACTGCTACAAAAATGTGAAACGGAAGCATGATTTTGGTTTATTAATATTATATATTCATTTGGTTTCATTTTAATGATGGACATTCTCAGTCTAGCAAAACAATAGAAATGAATTAATAAAATAAGACCAGGAACAAATTTGGCACCAGTAGATAACTTCTTTTCTTGTTTAAATCTGATGTAAATTGCAGATTTCTGATCTTGCATGTTTCTGTGATAGCTTTTCAACTTTGCAACCACAAGAAAAATACAATGCCAGAAAAACATTGCTCGTAAAATGATTTATAAATTTATCGTTGTCTTTTGGTATAGTGCAGTTAGCATCTATAATAGACTCAGTTCTTTGCATACACAGGACAAACTACACAGAGCAGTTTACGTCTCATTTTTATATTAATTTTTATATACAATGGCTTCAAATTATTTGGTTTCGTCAAATGTTGTTTAAACTGGCTACTTTGTACTAATTTTTCAAAGAATGACCATAAATATAAATTTATTAAAATTTCAGATATTTCCAATATGATCCCTAATACATATAATTTATTGATTGGTTGAATATTGGTTTAATGAGCACTACAAGCACAAAAATAAACATTGGCTATTGGGGAATGGGGGTTCATGTAATTGAATATATAATATAAATAATTGTGTACTAAAACTAACCCAACAAAAATTTACTTTGAATCTTTCATTAAGAACATAGTGATGTTCACCTTATATAAAAGCATTGACATTGTGAGGTTTTTATGTTGTTGTAAATGATTACTCAGGACTATCTCTGTCACTCACCAAATTAGCCAACTGATAATTTATAAACACATTTTAAACTGGCAAAATTATTTCTTATAATGTAATAGCTATTTTAGTAAAGAAAGTGTTTCTATTGTTGATTTATGATGTTTTATGAAAAATGTAAAAAAAAATCTTGATCTATAGCTAACCCTGTAATTTGTTTAATTTTTTATAAATTAATAGTAAATGATTTTATAACATAAGTAATTTTTAAGGTTGAGTATATCCAAAATAAGTTGTATTTTGATTACAAATTTTTAAGAGTGCAGATCGTAAACCCAATACCCCAGCATCTGAAAGTGCTAGTACCATAACCAACCAGCACATAACAGATACTGTGAGACAGAGCTACTGAAATTAAGTCAAAATTGTGTATACATACAGAGGGGAGAACTACTGAAATTAAGTCAAAATTGTGTATACATACAGAGGGGAGAACTACTGAAATTAAGTCAGAATTGTGTATACATACAGAAAAACCCTCCAATATACTTGATATAATATACTGATGATTGTCATCAAGAAAGTAGTATTTATAATGTGATTGTTGGTATATCAATAGTAAAAGCCCCAGTATGCTACTGTGATAGCAATTTTATATCAAGCAATCACAATCAACATACAGGAACTTTCACTGTGATTTAGAATTCTCGCAATTAAATAGAACACACAATTTTTTGATAACAGCCAGTCTGAAATTTTAAATATTATAAGTTTATTTTCCAATTTTATTTTACATAATGTTTGTGTGGATTTGTTTATTCAGTGAAATAAATTACAAAATTGTTTAAGTCTTTTTATAACATAAAATATATATACATTTTTTAAGTTATAAAAGTCTGCTTGAATAATTTACATATAAATAAAATCCTTAAAATAATTATTTAAAGAAATAAAACTTCAAGTTAATAAAATGAAAACTAAAAGAGAAAACAAAATTCCCCAGTCATTTTCACATATTTCTAGTATTCTTAGACACTTGGAACACACCCATAGATTTCCACTGAAGCCATTTCGCACTACAAGCAGCCAGACTTCCACCACATTGATGGTTTTCCTCATTAACATGTCAGATACTGCATGGCAGTGACACTTCCCCTCATTCCCAGGATATCACTGTGATAGCTAGCCACAGACGCTATCACAAGCGGTATAATAGGAATGAGAAAACACTGAATCACAGAATGGTGGACACTGAAGCAATAATCCAATTGGGATGGAATCAAAAATAATTACCAATAAGCTCATATCGTCACTCTCATAACTTAAATGCCCAAGTAATTTTTTTTAGTTTTGAGAGAAAAAACTGCTTCAATTACCCATCAGTGACTATATATTAACCATTAGGCAGAGTATCATCAAATGGGTTAGGATGTAGACAGTGACAGGTATTTTACAGCTTATGACAACTGTTATAAGAAGTGAGTTAGGCTGAAAATCTCAAAATGACCAAAAAGTGACATATTTTTTCTATTTGATTAGAATTATACAAAGTAGTACTTCAAATTGTTTAATCAGTGTACAGTTGAAAGTTCAGTTTTTTAGCCCTAGGATATTACTGTGATAGTTATAATACAAACTACCATCACAAGCAAAATCTTAGGATTGAAAAAATAAAAATCTTGATGAAAAGTCTGTATAATTTTAGTGGAATATTTAAATGTTAAATGCTATTTTCCTAAACATCAATGTTGGATAGTACTTGTAACCAGCCCCAGGATTATACTGTGATTGTTTTAATGATATACATTCACAATTAAAATCTTGGGACTGGGTGAAAAGTTTTCCAAAGTAATTCTATAAAATAATTTTATAAATATAAACTCTTATAAAACAAATAACACACTACAGCTGTCATAAGAAAACTATATAAATAAAAAATTCTGAAATAGCATATGCTATTGAACTTAAAACAAATAAATTAATGCATAGATCATTTCAAAACCAATTAATGTTGAATTATTCAGATTTTATGTTTTATTTTTGTTAATTGAAACATAAGATTAGAATAAGTTAGGGATTAAAGCACTAAGTTTGAATTTAACAAGCTAATACCTTTTAATAAGGCTACCTATTTCGACTTCCATATTTCTTTTAATGTCAAAATTTATTTTAAAATATTCCAGACATTTCAAATATTTTTCACAAATTTTTACAACTCTCTTAATTATTCTCTAAATAATACTAATTAATATGTAGTTTATAACAATTTAATATACTTCTATATGATTTCTCTCACAAATATTCAAAAGTGGTATAACCATTAACATAATATCTGGTTAAAAAATCTATACAACCTTCTCCTTCGCTGGTCATGATTCAACTGAAACTGTCCCCTGCTCTGAGAGATTTCAGGTAAGAGAGTGACACCAACCCCAATAAACAAACACCTAAACCAATAGTCTTCTAATAAGCAATGGGGAAATAGCTCTCCTTTGCCAATACCCTGTTCTGACCAATACCCTTTCTGTGGAAGTGTTAATTGGCCTGCTGAGAGCTCTGCAAATCCCAGATGTCAGGAAACAGGGAATCTGCTTTGATGTTTATTGGCTGGGTAATGATTTTATAAAGGAAAATAGTACTTGGAAATAAATTAATAAGTTTGAAAGCTGTAACTGTATTGTTTGATACAAGATGATACAGTTTTTAGAGCCTCACATATACTTGTTGTGGTTTATTGTTTTATTAACAAATTATTATGCAAAAGAAAAACAAAGATAGGGGATTACATAATGATATTCACTGATACTTTGCTGGTTTAGGCAGATTTTGCATATAAATAAATGACTGTAAAATCAGTCTGATTTAAGCAGTTTTTATATTACAAATTAACCAGAAAATCTTAAACAAGGTGCTTGTTGAGGCAGTTTTTTTAAATTATGATTAAACTGAGCACTATAAAATCAGTAATGGATTAGGCAGTTTTTGTATTACAAATGAATTGAACACTATAAAATCAGTTTATTATAAACAGTGTGGTGGATTAGGCAGTTTATATATTCTAAATGAATTGAGGATAAAAAAGTTCTCTGCTAGATTAAGCAGTGTTAATATTATAAATAAAATTTGGGACAGGTTAGACCAATTTATGAATTAGATATAGTACATTGTACATATATTTACAATAAGTATATAAACAAATTCTACTTGTATGAATTAATTTTATTTTCAGAATATTTTACATTAAATAAATTATTCAGTTATTAATAATTATTCTTTTTTACTATAATATTCATTTTAAATTATTTAATTACAAAGTAAAAAAAACCCATTAAAAACAAGAAGTAATTTCAATACTTACCAAAACAAGACATCTTATTTCCAATCCTTCTAGTCTTCCATCGAGCATTCCAGTGGTCAAGTTGTATTTTTGACCTTTTTCCACCAAATATATACCCTCTTTGAGAAATATAATTCCTGCTCAAAATTATTTAAAGAAAACTTCAGCAGAAAACTTTAGCACATTCTCTTTCTTTCTAACATCTTGCCACTCAATGTCATCCTCAGCTCCAAAATTGTCTCCCCATTGATTCTCTTGTACCCCCAATTCTTTGTAACAGCCTATGTCTGGCTTGATAGTAATTTAGGCAAGAGTAGCTCTTCCTGCTCTGGCTTGTCCCCAGATTGAGTCTTCTCTCCCTGCTCTACATCTTGGCAAGGACTCTTTATTGGGGAAAGTTTTTTTGTTCAGGGATTTGTTGACAAACTTACCAATTAGCTGTAATAGCACTAGTTGTTTAGACAATAGCATCTCCTGTAGTGGGGATCTCCAGGTGTAAAGAGATTTTACTTTTGTTTTGTTAGTTTGGATTTAGGATTAGTGATTAAGAAAATGGTGGATTTCAGATTTAAAATATTTTGTGGAAATAAAAAATTATTTGTTTAATGTTTATATTTAAATGTACAAAATTTTATTTAATTTGCTTTAAAAAAAAGAATGGTTATAGATTATTGTTTCTGGAATATGAAAATAATTTTATTTTAAAAAAATCAATGTATGTTAAATTAAAAAAAAAAGTATGTAAAATATTAAATTGAACAAGCACTAAAACTAAAACAAATTAAGATAAATACAACAAATTGTTTTAGTAACCTATATTAAATATTTGTTACAAGAGAATACAAAATAATTATATGAGTAAAGATGCAAAAGTGATTAATTTTTTTTAATTCATGTTAATTTTTAGACATTTCAGATATATAACAAATTCTTTTTACATATTACATGCACTAAAATGTTGAGCCAACAATAGTCTTATTTGTTGTCAAAAATTTTTGCAGTTTTAAAATTTGAAATACTGCATTTGAAAGATTTAAAAAATAAAATATAATAAATTACCTGACTAAAATAGTTTACAGAACATTTTTATCAAAGTTATATATTCATGCATTTTAGTAATTTCCTGTAAATTACTAATTGTAGTAAACTGATTAGCTGTTTAATATTACAATGCAAATTAACGAATATACATTTTACTGAGTAAAATGAAATCCTAGAGAAGGTAGAAAAAATAAGTGTAAGCGAAACAAATCATCATTTAAATTAACAAAATTAGTAATCAACAATAAATAATTTGTCCCCTATCTCCCTTCCGTGTCAAAAGAACAATAAAACAAAAATAAAACATTAAAAACAATTTAACCAAATAATTTTGTTATATCTATAGGATAAAAATAAGGAGTAAAATTTTAATTTTAACAGAAGAGTATAATTATCATCAAGTAATTTGTTATTTACTATAATTTATATATAATTATTACAATATTTTTTAATATTTATTTTACACAAATTTATTATCAGATTCTTTCTTTCCTTCAGCAGTCAAACTATAAAATAAAATAATTATTATTATGGACTTAAAACATCTTTAAATAGATTGTAACAAAATTAATTTGAAATTTATGACTACTCTGAAATTATAAAATTTTGTTTACAGTATTGAGCTGTTATTTTAGTAGTACTTGCTGTTCATTAAATTTTAATATAGTACTTGTATTATTGTTGGATAAATGTTTATTTTAAAAATAATTGTATTATGTTTGTCAAAATAATTATAGATTTTAAAATTACAGTAACCTGTTACCGAATTAAATTATTTTCATATAATTTTCAAATTCATTGTTTCAAAGTATAAAAATAATTAAGTAATTTAACTGGGGTAAACTGTATTTATTACTATTAAATTAGCAATTGATTTAGTCTAACATGCAAACACCTACATAATGAAACATCTTCCTTTATTTTACAAATAAAATTTTTCACATGACAGAAATAAATATTTTAAATTATAAATAAATTATTGAACCAGAAAGAGACAAATATTAAAGAAAAAGTAATGAAAACTAATTAATTGGCTTAATAATTGGTTGTTTACAAACAGTGATTGCAAAACAGTGGAGTTTGTCACTGTATCTCACACATGGTGTCAGATTATTACTAATCCTGTTAAATCTCTACCCTGCATTTATCTGATCTCCCTGTACTACCTGTCATGTGAAAACTTAAGACAATTGCAATTAAACATTTTTTAATGACTTGGTTTAATTATTTTTTCCTAAAACCTTGAGAAGTGATTAAAAAAAAATTGGTTATATATTTTATTGTAGAAATCTTTTAAATAGTGGTTGGAAGGAGGGGGAAAATCCATTCATTGTACATTGTTGTGATTATTTTTACTGTATGTTTTTTTACAACGTAATGTGCTTTTGAATAAAACAAGAAAAAAAATGACTTATTTCCAAACTTGGGCTGCATGTTAGGTTGTAAGAGAAATATGCAAACAAAGTGAATATAATCAAAAGAGGAACAGGATTGATGTAGACCATGTGTTGTATATACCATGTATTTGATATTTAGGCCAAATTTCTTGTTGAAGGTTCAATATTGTCCATACATGTAGTTTAAACCAAGTTTACACATGTTAAAACAATAGGTTGAACTATTAGTGACAAATCAGGCTTCAGTGTCTCCCGATTATCTAGATTGTTGTGGTCTCAAGCATTTCTTTCCTTTGCATATTGTACAAATTTTCAAATTAAATTTATTAGTAGATATGACAGAAATATAGTAACTGTTATTCATATATTATCACACATGGTGTCAGATTATCACTAATCCTATTGAATCAGGCACTAAATCAGTTTATATTAAATGAATTTATTAGATATTTTCATGACAGAAATTTTGTAATTATGATTCAGATATTTAAATTTTTTAACAAACAACAACACTTAATAAAAAATAAATAAATAAGGAATTGAAGTTAATTAATTGTCTTGTTAATTAATTGTTGATAAACAGTGATTATAAAACAGTGGAGTTTGTTATTGTATCTCACACATGGTGTCAGATTATCACTAATCCTGTTAAACCAGGCACCATGCAGTTAGCTAATCATACAGCACCATACACAGTGTGCTGAAGCCTTATCAACACACAGTGAGTAACTCAGTATGCAATTCACACTTTCAGAAGTTAATTGTTTTTAAAATGTATTTTGGATTATAGATCAGCAGATTTTTAACATTGAAGTGGGTGGGCTCAAAGCAACATATGACCAAATTATAATAAGGAAAATATCCGTACCCCCCCCCATTGTATTCCTAACCCCCCCCCCACCCATTACATCTGCTAACATGTTTTTTGACCAAAAAAAAGAATTAAAAATAAATTCCATTTTTATTTAAATTTTTCCTTTGAAAACATATTAGAATCAATTATATTTATGGAACAGAATTAAAAAAAAAATCCTTCTAGAAAGGTGGGATGGGGATTGGGGAAGAGTTTATTTTTGCATCAATCAAATAATTAAAAAGTTTATTTAGTAGGAGATTTTCAGATATAACAAAAGGTCTATAAGATTTAATTATTTAATTTAAAATGTCATCTATATTAAAAGCTTCCTCTTTTTGTTTCCATTAGATAAA
This sequence comes from Symmetromphalus regularis, assembly GCA_032355785.1. Classification (NCBI taxonomy): domain Eukaryota; kingdom Metazoa; phylum Mollusca; class Gastropoda; order Neomphalida; family Neomphalidae; genus Symmetromphalus; species Symmetromphalus regularis. The sequence continues at coordinate 16,695 of JAULBS010035896.1, forward strand.
TAACATATAAACTGAATATCCCATTAAGTAACATGACTTGTTATTTAATGTTAGCTTTAAATTTCAGCCAATTTGTTAATAATACCTTCCAAGCTGTCTGCAATTGTAACTATATGAGGATTATGCCACCAGCTTGGGTCGGCCATATTGTCTGATGCACAAATCTTATAACCACAAACACTTAGAAGAACAAAACAAATTTGCAGACAAATATTTCAGCTTAACAGGGATCTTGTTAAGTAATTTAGAATTGGTACGAAAGCTTTTATTTTAAGTTATTCTACCAAGTCTCCAATGCCAGATGAATCTTCCTTGTGTTTTATTGTCTCTACCAGTACATTTGAATACAACTTAAAATAAGTCTTGTAGACAGAGTTATACTCTGTTTATCTTTGAAATCTTTTGTAAACAAAATACTGTGGTGTAAACTGGGCATTTTTATGAAATATTAGCTTGTGTACATGAAATGCAAACTTGAAAGTTTTCTGATGTCAGCACTATAAACAATTTGCTTGACTAAATACAAAATGTTTTGTCTTTCTGTTTTTGCATGACTAGTAGGGCTATTATTGCTTATTTTTAAATTAAAAAAAATTGTTGATAAATAAAGTTTATATTTAAAAAAAGAGAAGAAAATTATATTTAAATGATGACTAATATCAAAATGTCATCAATATAAATATCATTTTTAATTTATTTTTGAATTTGTGGTTGTTACATTGTTTAAAAAATTTCTTAATACTATAAAAATAATTTTTTTGGTTTATTTAATATAATTTGCCATCAGGAATGGTATGAGATTGGCAAAGAGGCTAAGTCTGTATCAAATAAATTTAGTAATCTTCATGACAGAAATTTTGTAATTATGATTCAAATATTTTAATTTTCTAACAAACAACAACACTTACTAAAAAAAAAAAAATAAGGAGTTGAAGTTAATTAATTGTCTTGTTAATTAGTTGTTGATAAACAGTGATTGTAAAACAGTGGAGTTTGTTATTGTATCTCACACATGGTGTCAGATTATCACTAATCCTGTTAAACCAGGCACCATGCAGTTAGCTAATCATACAGCACCATACACAGTGTGCTGAAGCCTTATCAACACACAGTGAGTAACTCAGTATGCAATTCACACTTTCAGAAGTTAATTGTTTTTAAAATGTATTTTGGATTATAGATCAGCAGATTTTTAACATTGAAGTGGGTGGGCTCAAAGCAACATATGACCAAATTATAATAAGGAAAATATCCGTACCCCCCCCCATTGTATTCCTAACCCCCCCCCCACCCATTACATCTGCTAACATGTTTTTTGACCAAAAAAAAGAATTAAAAATAAATTCCATTTTTATTTAAATTTTTCCTTTGAAAACATATTAGAATCAATTATATTTATGGAACAGAATTAAAAAAAAAATCCTTCTAGAAAGGTGGGATGGGGATTGGGGAAGAGTTTATTTTTGCATCAATCAAATAATTAAAAAGTTTATTTAGTAGGAGATTTTCAGATATAACAAAAGGTCTATAAGATTTAATTATTTAATTTAAAATGTCATCTATATTAAAAGCTTCCTCTTTTTGTTTCCATTAGATAAATAACATATAAACTGAATATCCCATTAAGTAACATGACTTGTTATTTAATGTTAGCTTTAAATTTCAGCCAATTTGTTAATAATACCTTCCAAGCTGTCTGCAATTGTAACTATATGAGGATTATGCCACCAGCTTGGGTCGGCCATATTGTCTGATGCACAAATCTTATAACCACAAACACTTAGAAGAACAAAACAAATTTGCAGACAAATATTTCAGCTTAACAGGGATCTTGTTAAGTAATTTAGAATTGGTGGGAAAGCTTTTATTTTAAGTTATTCTAACCAAGCCTCCAATTCCAGATGAATCTTTCTTGTTTTTTGTTGTCTCCAACTGTACATTTGAATATGACTCTTAAAATTAGTCTTGGAGACAGAGTTATGCTGTTTATCTTTGAAATTCCCTGTAAACAATATACTGTGGTGTAGACAAGGCGTTTTTATTAAATATTAGCTTTGTGTACTTTAGAAACATGCTTGAAAGTTTTCTGATGTCAGCACTTAAAACAATGCACTTGTCTAAATACAGAATGTTTTGTCTTTCAGTTTAGCTGGGCTGTTATTACTAATTTTTAAATTAAAGAAAATCAGTGTACACATGTTTGTAAAATTTAAAATCAAAGTACCTAAATTTGTTTATTCATTCAAATGTCTTTAAATATATACTTTATATGTTTAATAATTAGGACAGAAAATAATTTAAGAAAAAGACAAATTTCTGGTCCACAGACACTTCAATTTTGACCATGATGATTTAAAAAAATAATAAGTAACACTTTATTGAATTCAGAAGTCATTTACAGAATTACATGATAAAGTTAACAGATATCACACTCAAGTATAACAACAGATTTAAAAAAAACTTTGGAAACAATTTTAAAGATGCATTGTTATAAAATAAGATAGGTATCTTAATAGTGACAAACTTTTTGTATTAAATAATTCATGAAGTTTTAAAAATATTTTGCCTAATTAAATATTTTTAATCAGTATATTTCTTATGAATATCACCAAAAATGGGCAAATGAAAACATAATTAGATTCTTCCCCAAATTCATTTTAAACACAAAGGGTGCATTTGCTTTCTTTATGTAATTTATTTTCCCACTTATTTTCGTCTGACAGTAGGGCAAGTTTATAAAAAAAAATATTTGTGAAAAATCCAACATGTACATGTATGTATGTATGTATCAATTAAAATGCTTTTTTCCACATGCTCGCCATAAACACAAATCTGTCCTCAAGGGTCTCATCCCAGATATAAAATGTGTGCTCATGGCAAACATCATGGTTTATGTGTTAAGTTATTGCAGCTAATTGTTTGTTTACCAGATAATAATTTGTTTATATTAAAATAATTACACAACAATACAGTGTGTTTCTGTATTTCACATTTGGTGTCACGTTGGAGTTAATCCTGTTAAATCTGTTATCACTAATTGCAATTACAATAAACTCACATCCTTTAATGTATTATAATTCCATTTTGAATATTTTTAATTTCTTTGCATATTTTTTCTTATTTAAATTTTTTGTTGTTTACCTAAATATTTCATAGAATGAAGTACAAATTTTACAGGAGCAGATTCCAAAAGTTTGAAATAGGGACAAAAATATTATAAAGATTTTTATGTATGTAGATATGTATGTATGTACCTGTTTATCGTGTTTACATCTAGAAAGGTTCAAACACGCTCCCCGTGGGTACACATCTGACACTAGTTCAGAGAATGTACCCAAAGCGAGAAAGGGGAAGGGAAGGAGTTGCCGGCAACTGTGGTGAAATATTATTTGAAATTAGTTGAAGATTTATAAGTGAAGAATTTATTTTAGATGGAATTTTAGTGTGTCTGTCAGTCAAATAGGTTTGAGATAATTTAGATGTAAATTTTTAAGGTTAGCCAGTGTAAAAGAAAAATAATTTCAGACTAATTAATTAACTAGAATTATATTTTTGAGGGAATTATCTAAAATTTAAAGTCCAATAACCTGAGCCACAACATGCCATGAAGCATGTTAAATGACTGCTTTAAGTATTAAGGTTAATAAAAAGATTTTTAACATTGGAGGGCAGTTTAAAGTTCCATATGACCAAATTATAATGGGGTGAAATGAATTGAAGTAGTTTTGAAAGGTGCTCACGTCCACTTTTGTTCGTGCACCATGGGCCCAATGTCGTTAGACAAGGGTACTGAGTCCGGGGCGAAAAGGGAGAAAACAATAATGGGGTTTAAAACTCCTAAAACCCCTGTTGGATATGTTTCTGATTTGCACATCTCATTCTAATTCCAAAAGAAGAAATCCAGTGATCAAAACCCTCTTTCAAAAAAAACTTCTTTGTCAAAGCCCCTTCTCCTAAATAAACAGGTGGTCATAATCAGTATTAAAAATATATATATTCCTTTTACTGGGTTTTAAAAATGATTTTTAATTACATACTGTAGAATTTCAAACATAATTGTTGAAGCTTGATAATGACTTGTTTATATACAATAATTACACAACAATACAGTGTATTACTGCATCTCACACTTGGTGTCATGTTGGACCATCCTGTTAAATAGGGAATCATGCTGTTTAATTGTCAACACTAATTGAAATTACAATTAACTCACATATAATATTTTACATCAGTTTCATAAACATTCAAAATTGCTTCTAATTTACTATTTTTAGTCCTGAGCAACTAAATTTTTTTTTATTTAAAAAAGTTATTGTATTTTTTAAAATTAATATGCTTTATATTTGCTGACCTTTCTGTCCTCACCACCTTCCTTCTCAATATTGACACACATTCTGTATCCATAAACAAGGAATTGTGCTCACAGTGAACATGTTTGAATCTTTGGTTGAAAAAAGTATGTTAATGAGTACACATAAAATAAACATTTTAAATATTATTGATACATGTTTTATACTTTATTTTCTTAAATTCTTACTGACATGAAATTAAAATATATAGTGATTTATTAGTGTTAAATCAAAAGCTACGGAAAGTAGTATATACTGTCTTGTACCAGGAAAAGTACTTTCAACAATTCCTGGCAGAAAGTCAAAAAGGGTATTCTGTGCTGATCAATTTTCTTTGTAATATAAGTTGTTCTTCTTGTTTAGTTTCACATGCTGCTTTTATAACCTCCGATGAGGTGCTTCATTGGTCGGCAGAAGCCACAAGGCCCCAGCCCCGGTTTTGCAGTGGTTAAGCTACATTGTTGGTAGGAACTGGGATCAAATCTCAATCAAGGCTTGGGCTTTTTGATCTCAGTATTGGCTCCAACCCAGAGTGAGTGCTCTGCAAGGCTCAGTGGGTAGGTGTATACCACTCACACTGACCAGTGATTCTGTCTGTGGGATAGTGCATATAAAAGATCCCTTACTGCTTATTAATAAGAGCAGCCACATTAGTGTGACAGCAGTTGGTTTGATTTCTCCTAACACTAACCCCACTCTTGGACAGACAACACAGAAAGCTGTGTTGTGTGCCCAAAACAGCGTGTTTGAACCTTAATTGGATATAAACATGAAAATAAATACAACCAACCAATCAACCAACAAACAAGGCTGCTCCATAACATTTCTTCAAAGGTTATTTCCAGATGTTTTGTCTTTGGTCTTGGGGACTCTAAATTGTAATTTTATACAAATCATAATACAATAATTTATTAAATTAATAGAATATTAAGTTCACATATGGTAAGAAACGTGATTATCCCCCCCCCACTGCCAAAAGCCCCCAATAATTGACAATCACTTGTGTATTACATACAGTGGCCTGTATATTACATGCAGATCAGATATTTTGTGTACTACTCAATGAAAACAAACAGCTGCATGTTGCTGTCCAGTGGTGGTCAATATATTCATTAACAGTATAAGTTTGTTGTTATTTCAGTTAATTTTGACAATAGCCATTTTATTTTTTCAAATGTTCTGCATTAATTAGGTTTGACGGTTAAAAATGTTTTCATTTGAATGAAATATTGTTTATACCAGTAATAGATTAAAAATATATATTAGTAGGTGAAATAAAAACTAAACACAAATACTTTATAACATTTTTAATACATTTATTTTTGATTTGAATAAACAATTTTATGCTACTTATTAGAAACCTTTTTCATCCAGCCATGAAACTGTTTTTAACTTCACTATGGCATTCATCAGCTGAGGTTTATCCAGTCTGTTCAAAAACCAATTTTTAAAATCTATTTTCTCCTAAAGTTTAATTGGGTTTTTCTGAAACTTGGTACAGAGATTCTCTGGGGACTGGCACTGATGGTGCAATGGTTGAGGTACAGAGATTCTCTGGGGACTGGCACTGATGGTGCAATGGTTGAGGTACAGAGATTCTCTGGGGACTGGCCCTGATGGTGCAATGGTTGAGCTTTCAGACCCGTGGCTGATAGGTACTGGGATCAAATCTTAGTCGAAGCATGGGATTTTTAATCTCAGTATCAGCTCCAACCACTTACACTGACCAGTGGTACACAACTGGTTTATCACAGGCCATGGTATGTGTGTATCTGTGGGATAGTGCATATAAAAGATCAATTGCCGCTAATTGCAGGGTTTCACGTTTAAGGCGCGCGATCGTTTTAAATTATCACGAATATTATAAATAAATCGACCCAAAATATGTAATAAATCTTCATCTCGCGTAATTGTCGGAGAATTATAGCAAAACAAATATTTTAAAAACGTCCGGTTTTGTCAAGAAAAAAGCTCCCCATCACTATTGTAGGGGTGTGATTATGGAGAGTGAAAAAGCTCCCCTGAACCTTGCTTGGGGAGTGATTTATAGATAACTCTCCATTTACTTTTCAAATGTGAAACCCTGGTACGGCCTAGAAGTAAGTATATATTTTGGGTTTTATTCGTCAGTGATCCAATCACAATCACAGTTTATTTACTGAGTAAATTTTGAAGATAAAATTCTGGTTTGAGTTTAATTTAAAGAGAACGTACCTTTCCCCCTGATTTCTCTTCCTTCTCCATCAAAAATGTACGTACATCCGGTTTCAATATATCTATACGACTATAGGTTGCACACTATCTTAGATTTTTGTATGCATTTCAATGTTATTTCTGTTATCACACATGTTGTACAATTTCTCACAATTTTCAGAAGAGGCATAGGAATAGCATTTTTAAAAGTATAATTAGTTGGTAATCATGCAGCTATAAAATATTTATATGTTGACCACTAATATTTATAAATTTGCTATGTAACTTTAAATCTGCACCTCTGTATGACGTCACTTTTTGGTGCACGCTTACACTTACAGGTCATAACACGGATACGCGCAATGATTCCAGTTTCTACACTAATTATAGCAATAATAGTATTAAGACTGGGCCTATAGATCAACATACAGCCAATCTGCACGTTTCTCTTGTAAAAAAATTCCCCCTATATTGCTGTAGTTTATATTACTTGAAACTGATCAATTTCTTAACGGACTAAGGTCAAGGTCAATAGTGACGTCAAATGTATTACGCTAAAGGGTGCATTATTCCAATTTAAATATCTAAGGAAAAACATAGATCGTGGAATACACTTAGCTCTCGTTACACGAAAAAGTGAGCAAATTTATAGCGGGGGAGGGGAGAGGGAACAAAGCAACAACTGTAAACCAAGTATAATAAATATTATAATAATTATCATTATTAGTATTATTAGTGTTGTTGTTGTTGTATCCTTCAAATATATTTCATTTATGTTAGTTGGGGAAGGGGGGGGGGGCGGGACGGGTTGTTTGTTTTTTTTGTTTTTAAATAAGAAAACGAAAACAATATATTTTTCTTTTGTGGCCTTAAAAT